>WAAB01001669.1:0-52365 GCA_013389865.1 Piaya cayana | reverse complement strand
AACAAGTCCTATGAGGAGCGGCTGAGAGAGCTGGGGTTGTTTAGCTTGGAGAAGAGGAGGCTGAGGGGAGACCATATTACTCTCTACAACTACCTCTTCTCCCAAGTGACAGGGGACAGGACAAGGGGTAATGGCCTCAAGCTGCATCAGGGGAGGTTGAGGCATGATATCAGGAAAAGATATTTTATGGAAAGGGTCACTGGGCACTGGGACAGGCTGCCCAGGGATGTGGTTGAGTCACCATCCCATCTGGAGGTATTTAAAAGACGGGTAGATGAGATACTCAGTGACATGGTTTAGTGTTTGATAGGAATGGTTGGAGTCGATGATCCTGGGGCTCTTTTCCAACCTGATGATTCTATGATTTGGTTTCCTTTGCAATTTGTGAGTCCCACAGATAAAGTGACTAGAAAAAAGAAGATGGGCTTGACTACACAGAGATAAGGTATTTTCTTTAATTCGGTTTTATTTCTCTCATATTGTGGTGAAGAACCATTGTACAGAAACACTTGTGGAAATGTCACAAGCTACAGACTAGTATGAATTAAATAGTATTTTTAACTGTGACCCCGTGATCAGGAACAAGTAGATGAAGCTCTCAGACAGCTAGAAGGAGCCTCATGTTCTCAGGCCCTGGCATTATGGGAGGTTTGAACCACCCCAGCTGGGGAGCTGCGAGTCAGGGGCAGCTTTGACTATCATTACTGTGAGATGGTGAAGTTCAGGATCCTAAGAGGAGGGTACAAGGCAAATAGCAGGACCACAACCCTGGAGTCCAGGAGAGAAAACTTGTGCCTGTTCAGGTACTTGCTTAGAAGAATCCCATCAGATATGACCCTGAAGAGAAGAAGGGTCTAGGAGAGCTGGAAATATTTTTACAGGATCACCTCCTCCAAGCTCAAGAATGGTCCATCCTAATGAATAGATCAAGGAAAGGCAACAGGAGACCTTCATTGAAGAACAAGTTGCTTCTTACTGAACTCAAACATAAAAGGCAACATACAGGAGGTGGGAACAGGGACAGGTAAATCAGAAGATGCATAGAAATGCTGTCCAAACATGTGGGGATGGGATTAGAAAATCCAAAGCTCACTTGGAGTTGAATCTGACAAGGGACAGGAAAGGTAACTAGAAGGGCTTCTAATAGCAATCAGCAATAAATGGAAAACAAAGGAAATGTGGCTGTGCTGCTGAATGGAGACTTTTTGACAAAGGGCACAGAAATGCCTGAGATACCAAATACCTTACTCACCTCAGTCTTCACTGAGGCCAATTCTATTTAAACTCTTCATTAATCACTTGGTCACTGAGACAGAGTGCACCCTCAGCAAGTTTATAATAGTGTATTGTCACCTCAGGTGATGCAAAACCACATAATTGTACTGCTATTTAAAGGGACTTAGATAAGCTGGAGAAATGGGCCATAAGAATATCATGAAGTTCAGGAAAGCAAAATGGAATTCCTGCATGTGAGAAGGAATAATGCTGGGCATCAGTACATACTGGGAACTGACCATCTGGCAAGCAGCTTAGCAGAGAAAGTCCTAGGGGGCCTGTCAGACACCAAGCTGACTATGAGCCATCAATGCACCCTTGGGGTAAGGAAGGTGAAAAAGCATCTTGGGCTGCATTAGGAAAGGGGTTACCAACAGGTTTGAGGGGGGTGATCCTTCCCCTCTGCTCAGCACCGCTGAGGCCACACCTGGAGTGTTATCGTGTCCAGTTTTGGGTTCCCTGGTACAAGAGAGACATGGATATACTTGAGAGAGTCCAGTGAAGGGCCACAAAGAGGATGAAAGATCTGGAACATCTCTCCTGTGAGGAAAGGCTGACAGAGCTGGCAGTGTTCATCCTGGAGAATAGAAAGCTCAGGGAGGAACTTGTGAGTGTGTACAAATAACTGAAGGGAGGGTGCATAGAGGATGGAGCCAGGCTCTTTTTGGTGGTGCTCAGTGAGAGGCAATGGGAGCAAACTGAAATACAGGAGGTACTGTCTGAACAAAAGAAACATTTTCACTATGAGGATGATCAAGAACTGGCAGAATTTGCTCAGAGTAGCTGTGGAGTCTCTATCCCTGGAAGTGTTAAAAACCTGACTGGACATGGTCCTAGGCTCTAGGTGGTCCTGCTTGAGCAGGGGGATGGGACCAGATGACATCCAGAGGTCTTTTCCAACCTCAACCATTCTGTGAGTCTGCATTTTGAAAGCCATGAGGAGTATGGCTGCATGGGAGAGATGGAGCCAGCAGTACTTCTAGAGTCACCATTCTTGAGCAGTATAACTGGCTGTGGGGTTTGAGGTCTTGGAACACTGTGACTACATGGGTTTATATTCTGAGAGCACATAAAGCATAGCACTGAGCATCCCTCAGTAAAAATAAAACAATCAAGCTAAAAGCTTGCTTGTCTCATAAGAACAACATGACAAAACATGAAATGTTCTTTTCCTTGGAATTCCAATTTTCTATGATTTATATTGCCAGTCTGTAATCAGAAATAGCTGCTCCATCAGAATAGGGAGTGCGAATAGAAATGAGGTCAGAGGTCAACACAAAAGTGATGTATGATCTGGAGTCAAGGAGGAATTCTGTGCTCTAAGAATAGAAAACATGCTGTAAATAATATATTTTCTTTGGGGCGAGAGGACTTACAAATACTTCAAGTTATGGGTTATAGAGGAAAATGAAAAGATTTCTAGCAGGTACCCAGTGTCAAAGCCATCATTTATTTTTAGTGGCCATTTAGAACAGCAAGTTGTTGTGGTCTCTTGTTAGATTTTTCAGTCTTCCATGGTAGCTATGTAAGAACGTAATTATTAATTAGATGAAATTAAAATGAAATATTTGGGTTTGTTTTCTTTTTGCTAGTGGGTCTGAGAGGAGAACTTGACTGAAAATACTGGGAGGGTCCAATAGTTTTCAGAAATTAGATTCCTCTCATGAAAAAATTACTTTTAAAATAAGGAAAAATGCTGCAGGTCCATCTGCTCTAGGGATGAAAGGCTTCAGAGGAGATTTTTGATTGTGCTGAATCCAGTCCTTACCCTAACAAATCTCCAGGCCATTTGTTCATACTGCACGCTCCAGCCAAATTCCCCAGCTCCCTTGGGTAATGGCACCCTTTGCACACAGTCTGCCATTTGTTAAGTGTTTTGCTGCAAGGAGCCCTTTTTGATTACACTGAACTGCTTAAACTTTGCTGGAAATCCCAGGTTTTGTCTGTGTGCATGTGCTTGGATAAATTTGCAATAATTCATGTGTTTAACTGTTCCCCTGTGTGTGTGAACATATGTGTGTATGTGCATGCTTTGTGAATATTTACGTATTCTGGTTGTGTGCATATAAATGTATTCTGGCTGTGGGCAGGCACTCATACACACACACAGACACACTCAGAGGAAAGGCTGAATGCAGAGCTTGTTCTCCTTCCATTTTACACTGGCACAATAATCATCATCATCACAGTGCAACTCCACAGTTGTTTCTCTTCTATTTAGGAGGGAAAAAAATCCATTCTAATTTTTAGTGCAAACATGCACAGACATCTGTTCCTGAGAGGTGTAACTGACTTTCTTACCAAATGTCCTACATCCTCTGCAGCAATCCCAGGTCTTTAGATCGCACATTGCCTACAGTCTCCCCCAACTCTCCTGCCCTCCTGCCCACAGAGGAAGAGAATGGGTGTGTGCAGCTGCTGCTCTTGCCACAGGACCACTGCTTTGTGTTTCTGTCTACAGTTTGGCTGTTGATATCCATGTAGAAATGTAGTCTCTTTGGCTGCTACCCTTCTGTCAAATGTTAATATAATTGGCCGGTCAGTAAAAAAAATTAGGGAAGGGAAGTGGAGACACCGTTCCTACTGCTATGTAAGCCTCATCCCTTTCAGAAATCAGGGTAAAAGCGACATTTTTTTAGATGGGAAGGTTGAGGGGCAAGTAGTTTGCTGGCATAGAAGGCATTACTACTCCATGAAATATAGAAACAATAATCACATTCGTGTTCATGTTTTTTTTTCATTATTTCCTTTTTTTTAACTCTTTAGATTTGTTTGCTTGTTCTAGCAATGAATCAAAGAAAATCAGAAGGCTAAATAAGCGGCATATGTTTTTCTTCTGTAATTCATCAGCTTTTCCATTGCAATACCGTCCCAGACTTTTGGGATCAAGCTGTTCAGTTACTGTAAACCTGGGTTTCAGTCTCCTGCTGCCATAACATTTCTCTCTGCGGGAGCAATAGGAGTTGGAGTGATTGATGAGATCTCGACTTACTATCCTCATTCAGCCCAAGAGGAATGTAGCTCTGGGACAATTGACCTATCATTGCAGAGCAACATGTAGGAAGTCCAGCAGCTAAAAGACATTTTACAACTGATTATAACCTCTTACATCAGTTCTTACCTAGTGGAAATACGTTGGCTTGCAGCTGGGTTTATATGGGTATGCCTAGGAATTAAAAACCAGATTCCTTTATTTATCTGACAGAAAAGAAGGGGAGGAGTCACTCCTTAAGTTTAGAAGGGATATCTTGGATAGTTTATGTGGAATAAGGGAGGAGCTGTGGTGTCTTCATACTGGTTGGGGACGTTTTCCTCCAGTGTCACAGCAGGGTTTGACTCCTGAATTCCCACATGTGATTTCAGGTGGGTGTTATATAAATTACATCTGGCAGTGTGAAAAAGGTAATGGGAAATAACTGGGAATAAAGCACAATTATATGGCACCATTTTCTCCAAGTTTGTGCTCCAGTAGGATGTCACCAGCTATGATGTAAAATTAAGAATTTCAGCCCCAATCTCAAGTTCTGTGTCACACTTTCAGCCCTTCTGCATGTCCAGCCACGCTGGCCACCCTGTTCAGAGCCAGAACTTCCTAGGAAAGGTATTATGCCTTTCCCAAAATATTTGGTGTAGATCATGTACTTCCACAGACATTTGGTAGAGGCCAAAGGACTGCTTGTATTGATTTACTCATGGGGCTTGGAGAGGGCTGTGGGAGTCAGAATGAACCTCTGCTCAATAATTTCTTAGACTCTGCAGGGGAATGTAAGCGAGTATCTGCCTGAAGGCAGAAGGAAAGCCAGGATTCTAAGGAAGATCACAATCTAACTTCTCTTCAGTCTGGGAAACTAATATATTTTCTTATGATGAACACCTCTAGCTCTGGGTTTTTCACTTGCCCCTTACTTCCCATGAAGATATCTGCAGTGTTTTCTGCATGGTACAGCCTGTGCAAGATTCTGTTGATGAACTAGGTAATGTTAGAATTTTATACAAAAATTTGTGCAATTATCTGTCAGAGCTGAGGGGAAGGCCAACACATCCATGTTTGTTCAAACACACATGGTTTCATTTTCCACTCCTTTGCACACGCAAACTTCAGTACAACTTAAAAACAAGTTGTACTCATGTAGAAGTTGCTGTATGTGCCATGAAAGCTTTATGATTCATGAGACTAGTACATAATTCAGTGTTAATGAGCCTCTGAAAACTTCTGCAGTTTTGGTACAAAGTCAAAGTGCAATGCCTTTGGAAGCATGATATAGCTGCTTTAATTTCTAAAATGTGCTAATGGAAGACAATAGTTGTTCTAAATGTTAAAAAATATGTCTTTGACTAGCTGAACTTCTTGAAACCAATTTCCCTTTGCAAACCACACTCTGGTGTTTCAGACGGGAGAATGCCTTAAGCCTTTTGCCTGTAAGGTACACGTCTTATGTAGGCTTCTGTTTTAATTTACTGCACTTGTATGCAGGTTTTTCAAACTAGTCACAGTGGTCTCCTATAAATCACAAGAAATAGTCCACCCTCAATACCCTTTCCAGCCCTACACAATGAGTCAAGGCTTGTCAAAGACCATTTTAGAAATTTTGAATAAATCTGACATTATGTTGAGACAGCTGTTAAATATATTTCTTTCTCCCCCTGCTCCTGGTTTCCTTTCCCTCACTATGAACAATGCAATTGGTTTAGTGCTATATTTAGCTTGACTTTTCATTTCAGTCATATGTATTCCTACCTTCCATGCACACTTAAGTCAATTTATTCTAGTATGAAAAAAAACTGGGAAAGTCGCTACCCCCACAAAAAAAAAATTTACAGGCTGAACTGGAGCCTAGCTGTTGCACATATATACTCCAGATGCCCAAACCAACCACTAAAAGGAGGAAAATCTGATTTTAGGGTTCAGTCTGACTTTTATGCACATCTTCCCTGAAAACAAATGTCACTTCAAACCAAAAAAACTCTCAGCAGATAAGCTTAAAGTAACCCTGTGTCTGAGGGCAGATTGCTTCAGGCTGGGTAAGGGAGAGTGGAAGCCTGCTGATATTACTATCTGCTTAATAGGCTTTTACTGAGCATGAGAAGGCTGGGGGCATGGTGGGGTGGGGTGTGGAGGAAGGGGTTTTTGTGGGTGTTTTAGAGTTTTTTTAAGAAAGATGATAGTGAAAACAGAGGCCTCCTGTTCATCACTGATAATTCTGCCTCATCTCTGAAGATTATGGGAGTTGTGGTGATCCTCAGTGGCAGCATGACTAGGTCACTCTTAGGTAGGCAAAAATCTCCTTTCCTTTTGCAGGCACCATTTTCTATTCCTGGTTTTCTTTTGTTGGATGGCCTGGAGGTGAGAATTTCAAACTGGTGTGATGCTACATATGGGGTAAGATACCTGCAGTCTCCCAGACGCTTGTTTCCCAGCACCAAACCACTCATGTTCTTCAAAGAGAGATCAGGAAAGGTGCACTTTTTCTTGAGAGCAGAGATGCACTGACTGAGCTCAGGTAGTTGGACAAAGACCCATGTTCCCAAGTGATGTACCTGTGACTGATGCATCACTAATGGGGACCAGTGGTGAGTCAGGAACAGGGCAAATATGATGGGTCACAGTAACCTGTCTGTGCTGATAGTTAAATGTATGGTATGCTCTACTTCCTGTTTCTAAGTAAAGGAATAACAACACTAGTTTTGAAAAAAAAAAAATGGAGAACTGTAGCTCCTCTATTGTTGCCTTTCCAAAGGGGAATAAATAAGACAATGACTAATAAATAATATACAGAGCGTGTGGGTCTGTCTTCAATCGAACTTTAAACAAAGAGGTCTGGGCTTTTTAAGGGCCTCCTCAAATGTGCAGCTCTCTGGAAATTTTTTTCTTTTTTCTTCCAGAACGTTCCTGGCATTGCAACAGGCAGTGCTTCCTCCCTGGGCAGTGGCAGCTGGATCCTCACTGGAAAGTGAGGGAGATGACAGGCTGGTGGTGAGAAACCAGTGCCGCTGCGCTGTCTCCATCATGGCTTTGTGTGTGGGCAGCAGCAAGAGCATGCTCACTGGCTGCACATGTGTGCAGTGTGGCCCATTGCCACATTATCAGGACCCCTGTGCCTTAACCCATTGCTGTAGCCCCATCCCACCTGCCATGAGGCAGCCCTGATGTCCCATCAGCAGGAGTACTGGAGTGCCTGCTGGCTTCCATGCAGGGTTCAGGACCACTCCAGGTGTCTTCTGGACCTGGCTGCCAGTCATCTGAATGAATTACAAAATTAGGGATGTAATCAAGGGTATATGTGAGAAATTAGATTTTACACCTAATCTGGGCATTGAGGGTGTGCATCCTTTTCTTCCCTGTAGCCCCAAAAAAGTAAGCTCACCTGCTTTTTATTTACTGCCACCCTGCTTTCTGCACTGTAGTGCATGCTTTCTGTAATATGTAAGGAAGGGTGGGAGACTGAGACATCATTCATGTTGTGTCTATGGCCCTCACAATTATAAACTTCCTGAGATCACAGGGAACAAATCCTTGCCAATTAGAAGGCCTTTTAATGTCAGATTGTGACTAATAAACATCTGAACAGCAGATGTGGTAGTGTAGGTGTACCTGTTGTCTAGACCTTTTCTAGCGTTAATTATTCTGGGGTGGTTATGCACCTTGGCTCTTTCTGAGGATAAAATAATGCACCTTCTTTTTACTGCACGTCCATTAATGGAGTGCAGAGATATCAACCCAGTTTAAAAAAGCAAATTTCTGTTTGAGCTGCCATTCTAAGCTGTGTGTTTACAACTACAGAACAATGTCGTTTCCCTATTGTGTGCTCTTAAAGATGTGTTTCTGCAGCCACAAATATGAGAATTCAACCTTAAGGAAAACCTTAACTTCCAGTGAAAATAAAAAATGGAGCCCCAGCAATGCACAAAACCATGACTTACATAGAACTCAGGTGTTTTTGGATGCCAGTAGGTGTCAAGATCAGGCATCAGTGCTCCAATGATAAAGTTTAAATTCATTATTCCTACTTATAGAAACAGATTTGGACACACATAGAAACTCTGGATCCTAACTCTGAAATCTGAGACTTTCTGGCATCAGCTCAGACTTTAGTGACTTGACATGTCTTTGTTCACACCAATATCCCAGGGCAAACCAGCCCCACGTGAGGCACACTTTCCTCCAAATTCATATCCTAGTCTCATGGGTAATGACTGAAGCAGCTGATCAGTAATGGCCATTCTCTTTCTGTTTCCCCTGACCTTGATTCTCTCTTGAATACAGTTCATACCTCTGCCCCTTTCTATTTGTCTTTAGAGTAGTACTGCATCAAATATTACCCGTGATCTTTTGTGCTAAGCATTTTGGGTGCCTTTAATGAAGTCAGGACCTCCATGCTGTGCAATGTGATCCCATCTGCAATGTCTCTTGCTCTGTGTTTCCCCACTGCATGTTTTTGTGTGTTGGGGGTTGAGAGGGGGGATAGGGGCCACTACTTGAAATCTGTTATTTTCTCACTCTGTCTTTTCTCTCCCCATCACCCCAAACCCTGTTCACTCTGACTCCTTAACTGCAAAATTACCCAGAGCAATCCAGCACAGAATAATGCCTCTTGTGAATTAAAACCCACCTTTTATGGATGATAAATTTTCTCTTACCATGGTAATGTCTGGAAAGTATTCTGCAGATAGGCCACAAATTGCTTTAGAATATTTTCTTTGTGTTACTTCGTTCTCTTCCCCTGGATCAGCAAGAATATGGTTCAAATATTAATTTTATGGTGTGTCTCTCAAGAGTGGATAATAACGTTCAATTATGCATTCCATCTGCAAGGCTCTGGATGCACAATCCTGCATTAAATAAAAGAACCAATGTGTTTTAAAGAAGAAACAGAAATAAAGATTATGACACATAAAAGCAATGGAAGAAGAGCCTTCCATTATGCTTGACTGTGTAAAATCAGAGGGAGCTGTGTAAACCAGACAGAAGTCAACTGTTTTAAAAATGGAGTCACTACATGCCTTAGATTATGCAATGCTATTGAAACCTTTCTGCAAGATACAAGTTTAGAAGAAAAGCAATGCTGCAGATAGATACACCAGACACCTTATGACACACATTTCATATGTTCATTCAACATACCTATACGCACATGTAGGGATGTTTGTTCTACTTTGCTTCAGAAGTCCCTTAAAACTCTTCCTCTGGAAAGCAACCTTTTGCTGTGAGGTGTGAGAAATGCTCTAGTGCCTGTAATGGCACTACAATGGCATTCCTCCTCCAGATTTTCCCTGCAACAAAAAAACATGGACAGGGCTTACCTTCTCTCTCTGTCTAGACATATAAAAACATAATTATTCTGAATCTTTGTCCCCTCTGTCAGTATTGGTGCTTTGAGGTGACACCTGCTTTGGAGTCAAATGACTGTCTGTGTCATTCAGAATAGTGGAAGCCCCTTGATCACACACACAGCCCAAATACCATGTGCCTTCTCAAGATCATCTCTGGTTTTCTCATGGTACTTTTCCTCATGGCTGTGAGGTCTTGGAGGCTGTGGCACTCCTCACTGTGGAGACAGCTGAAACCAGGTGGGGGCTTTCACTTGGGTAACAGAGAGATGTGGTGAAAGCCCTGTGTTCAGCACTGGGGCTTTGAAGCACTGCTAATTGAGGCAAGAGTTAGCTTGAAATTCAGTGGATGCAAATGTCTTCAAAGTGAGCACAAGTGCAGAAAGAGATGGTCACTCTTCAATGCAGATACCTTGAACACTATTGAGAATGGGTGGGCAAGCCTTGTAGACAGAGAAACCACATGGAGTCCATTCTCTTGTGTCCCTTGGGATAACAACCCAAGTACTTCTCTGCATGGGGTGCTCAACCATTCAGGTTTACTTGAGGGAGCATTTCAAGTATTCCTCCACAGTGTGCCTGCTTTTTGCAGGAAAACATGCTGCTTCTTTTGGCACTTCACCAAGCACTCTTGGCAAAGCTATCAAATATGTCATTGTAATGGGAGGCCTCTTTGCCGTGGTTTGAGCAGTGAGAGCAGACTGAGAAGCTGGGCTGAGGAGGACTGGTTGCAGAGAGCTCTCAGCGGAAATCCATTGACTCTGGAACTTGTTTGCTCTGGCAAACTCCCTGTGCCTGTCTGGACACAATGAGGGTTCAAGACACATGGCTTTTGTTTGGTTTTCCTGGAGGGAAGGCTTTGCTTTTCATTTGGCTGAATTTCTGGATGGTACAAAAAAGGGAAGAGAGAACATACTTCAGTCTGTATTGATCTTTGCCTTGTGCGAGGGTGATAATGGTGCTTTTTGGTGACCCTTTCAGCAGATGTCAGTACAATGGAGGCAGGCTCTTCATCTGCCTTTGACAATAAAATAGAGGTTTAAGGCACCTGAGAAAAACATAGGTTTTCCCCAGTTCTTAGCTGCAGGTGGAGATCAGATGGACACTCACTCTATAGCTTCCAGCAGCCTTTAGCCCTTTTCCCACCATCTCTGGGTCTTCTGTCACAACATTAGGAAAGGGAACATGTTGGGAGGCACAATGTGGAGACAATCAAGGGAGCTCCAGGAGGAAGAATTATCTGAGTGCAGAGAAAATGACTTTAAGAAAACAACAGGCAGTCTCTAACACATTGTTTAAAAAGGGATGGTGGGGATGATGGATTTGACTTCAACTTCTAGAAGGCTCAAGTATTTATTTATGAAATATTCCCACATGAAGCAATGCTTGCAATTGTAGAGTTATCCTGAGATGACAAGGCACAACACTTAATCCATGGATCCAGGAGAGACCCTCATTTATAAAAATGCCTTGAAACTGTGCCACGCAAAGCATAAACAGACACATAAACTGGAATGCATTTTAGCATCAAGTGTGATAATTTTATCTCTCAAAATCAGATGTGTGATATCCTAGATAATTTCAATATGTTTTAGAGGACATGAAGCAAGGAAAACAATCAACTTAAAGAGCACAATAAAATACTGTGGGAAATTATCATTACCTCTACTAGCCAGGGATGTTGCAGGAAACAAATCAGCAAGAAGTGTGTTTTCAGGAGCATCCCATAAATATTGGCTGAAGGTTTGCTGTTCTGTGAAGGCTGCACTTGTTCTACACTGAGGAGAAACCGGAGTCCTAGAATTTGAGAATTATTTTTCCTCAAATCACTTTTAACCTCTGGAAAAAACTTCAAGGAAGAATCAGCCTTGTGGACAACACTGGTTTACTGACCCTCTGAAACTGGCAGGGGATCTTTCACTAATTTTGTTTCAGTTGGAGCAATGCACCTCCAAATTCTCAGAAGTCAGCTTCTAGTAGCTGGTGTGATTTCTAGTGAGCTGCAGAAGTTGCTTTAAGCACACTCATTTTTCCCTGAGCTATGTTGCAGTTTTATTGGAAATTTGTGCATGAGATCACAGCCAGTTATGAACCAAGTGGGTGCTCCCAATGTGCTAGCACTTCATCACAAAATACAGAAATGATAGAAAAGTAGGAAGAGATTAAGTGACATGAGGGAAGAGTGTGAAGGTACACCATACAACCAGTAAAACTGAAAAGACAACAGCCTTGTACTGTGAAGGGAAGTCAAGTCATTAGAAGGGATTGCAAGTTGGGTGGTGTAGTGCCTCTTATAAGTCTTTGAAAATGTGTTTAGCACAATCCTCCTGACAGAAATGAAGCTATGGGAACTACAGGCACATTTTCAAATAGGCTATGGTTCATGTAACCACCTCCTCACAAATACATGCCTGAGAAGTTCTTTATTTGTCTCCTTACTTTATCATTAACTCACTTCTCTTCTTACCATGCTACTTTGCCTTCATTGACAACTGTCTCTTGAAAGGGCTGAGATTCCTGGTTTGGATGTGTGCAAGCATAGTGTGAGCTGCAGGTGTTGCAGAGCAGCATCCCCATACCAAGCAGGAGGTGGTCCTGTCCGGTCAAGGCTTATCTCCTCAAGTCGCTTCTAAATGTTCTCATTAATTGTGATGTCCCCCAGGTGTAACCTGTGTCATGGTCCAGTATCCTGGTTTATTCCCAGCTCAGGTAATTGGTAATTGAACTCTACCTTTCTTGAGGCTCATCCTGCAGAAATACATTCCTTCACTCTGAGGGTGGTGAGGCACTGGAACAGGTTTCCCAGAGAATCCATGAATGCCCCATCCCTGGAGGTGTTCAAAGCCATGTTGGATGAGACTTGAGCAACCTAATCTAAAGGAAGGTGTTCCTGTCCGTGGTAGGAGTGTTGGTCCTTTCTGACCCAAACCATTCTGTAATTCTATCTTTTTTTTTTTTCAGAAGAATATTATTTACATCAAATGGTAATTTGATGCCCCATGTATTAGAGCAGCTGCAATATTTCAGTCCACTGCAAGGAGGAAGATTTCTGTTCGTGAAACCTACCACAGTGATTCACATTTGCAAAGTAAATGAATGTTACTTATTCTGAAAGAAGCATTTTAGCACAGCATCTTTTATCTAGGAACCTCATGAAATTAAGCTAGGGGAAGCCTAAACCTCAGGAGGAATAACCCTGCGCTCTGGTTCATGCTGGGAGCCTCCCAGGTGGAAAGCAGCTTGGCAGAGAAGGACCTGGGGAGCCAATATATGCTTGTAGTGAAGAAGGCTATAAGAGTACCCTGGGGTGCATTAGGAGAGGTACTGCTAGTAGGACGAGGACAAGATCTTTCCCCTCTACTAGCACTGGTGAGCCCAGTGCTGTGTCCAGTTTTGGGTTCCCTGTTGAAGGGAGACGTGGACACACTGAACAGAGTCCAGTGAAGGGCTGCAAAGATGATGAAAGAACTGGAATATTTCTCTTGTGAGGAAAGGCTGACAGAGCTGGCACTGTTCAGCCTGGAAAAAAAGAAGTCTCAGGAAGGATCTCATCAATGTTTATAAATAACTGAAGGGAGTTGTGCAATGAGGATGGAGTCAGGCTCCTTTCAGTGATGCTTAGTGACAGGACCAGAAGCAACGGGCACAAAATGAAACTACAGGAAGTTCTGGCTGAACATAAAAAGAAACTTTTTTGCTATGAAGATGAACAAGCACTGGCAGAATTTGCTCAGAGAAGTTGTGGAGTCTCCTTCCTTGGAGATATTAAAAGCCTGATTGGACATGGGCCTGGGCAACTGGCTGTAGGTAGCCCTGCTTGAGCAGGAGGATGGGACCAGGTGACATTCAGAGATCTCTTCCAACCTCAGCCATTCTCTGATCTAGTCAAATCCCCTTTTTAACAATATTTTCCTGAAGCACTGTGAAACAAAGCCATGTGAATAATGGAGACCTGGCTAGGAATGTAATTTGGCATCACACCTTTTTTGTTTCCTTTATTTTGTCTCCCTAACTGAAATTTTCAGATATATTGTTCAGCGTTCACTTTAAGACCTTCAATAGCACCACAGCGGCAAGAAAGCACATGCCAAATAAAAAGTGTGGGAATTTGGCTATCCTTACCCTGGTGTTCAGTGTAAGGTAGGTTGCAATGTTCTGTTCTGCCTTTGATAGAAAACTGCAAGTGCTGGTTTATTTGCATTCATCTCATCTACCTGAGTGTGTGCAATGGCTTATTCAGTCACAGAGGTTTTATTCATTCTGTGCAAAGCCACTGGGTGTATTTGATGTATGGTGGCTCATTTGCTACAGAGTCCACCTAGACTATGGATAAGTTCAGATTGTTGTCTGTATTGACAGCAAGTCTGATCTCAAGAGCCATCTCAGAGGATTTGTGAAGATGTTCTAGATAGAGCAATGCATTTTGTGGTCTGTAGGGCACAAATAAGGAGGCAGTCAAACTCCAGACCCTGTTTTTGGAACCAGCAGGGCTGTTTCAGCCTCCTAGAATAGGAGTGAAGGAAGTTTTAGAGCATATAAACTGCATACTAGCTAAGCAAGGAAAATAGCTTCCTTCCTTCATAACTTGGACTCAGTAAAGGCAAATGCATTCTAGTGACATGATTCTTCCCTGAGGCAGAATGCTTTCAGAGCTCCACTGGCCATATGGAGCTCTGCACATGCAGTTTTCCATGAATGTTGCATTAATCCATATTCCAAGTTATGAATTGCAATCAATCCGTTCTTGTGCTAACCAAGCTGCAGCTGCTCCCAGCTGAAAAGTATTTTGAACTCTGCCAGACAAAATATTCCAAATCTCATTCCAAGGTGCAGTAATTGTCATTATGGTTCTCAGGCTCTCATACATATTTAATTTAGAGTACATATCAAAATGTGCATTCTAATGATGCTGGAGCTGGATGCCAATGCTTACAGTGATGTCTGAAGTCTAACGAATAGCTAAAACTCTTTCAGTACACGGTAATACATTGATTTCAACTTTACTACAGTTAAACTGTGTTGATAGTAAATCATTCAAACCCCAAAGTGAATGTGCTGTATAGTAAAATCATCAGCTGCCAAGTTGCAGGGTGTATCTGGGCTTCCTCTGGATTTGTGGTGCTCAGAGCTAGAAGACCGCTCTCCTCTGTCGTGAAGAGAGGGGCCATTTGTGAGTGGACATGAGAAATGGGATCCAGGTTTTCTTCTGAGTCCCATGAAGTTTACTTTTACCTTTGCTTGTTGTAAGGGAAGAACATCCTTGCACTCTGGGTGTAAACTCCAGTGGTTTGACAGACTGGAGGGAGTTCAAAAAAGCAGTTTGATGTAGAGTTGTGGGGTTTTAAATTTAGTTATTTTCTATCTTAATATTAATTAACTATATTTAAACCCTCTAAATTAATAAAAGATAATAATTTTCATGACATAATGTGAGAATTCTCTTCTATTTCAGAGGATGTGTACATTATAATATTCATATTGAATTGTCTTTCATATACACGGGACAGAAGGACATGACTCTCATGGTTAGTGCTAAAGGCTAAGTACCCAACCTTTCCCTTTTTGGGCCACTTTCTGGCATTGTTTGTGCACTAGTTTAATGTTATTTTGAAAAGAAGTTATTAATACCTAATGTCTGGCTTCTAATGAAGTTGTGCAGATTGCACCAGGTTTGGAAACTGGGCCACACATTCACATTTTGCCAGTACCTCTTATTTCTCAGAACTTGGGAATGTAAAACAGTCGTCTTCTTTCTAGTACAATATAAGTATTTTTAAAGGAGAAATTTGGGGATTTTATATTCATATTGGGGATTTTATATTTTATATTCACTCTTCTCCTTCTCTTTTTCCTTACATCTCTGTGTAAATAGGGTTTTTTTGTATATGTATATGCAGATACATGAAATTGAATCTATTTCATCAAAAAGATAGCAAGATAAAAATGTCCCCACCAAAACCTTACAGAGCAGTTTTTCTATGAACTGTCATTTCCTGCTGGAATCCAGGGGACAAATACTGAGCAGCTCCCGTGGTCATGCTGTGTCCCTCTTCCTGCTCAGGTGAAGTCGGGATGTGAAGTGACAGGGCCTGATCAGCAGGACTAAACCAAAATAGTTGACCCATGAATGATTTGTATTGCTTTGCTACATGTACTGTTTAATTTGTAACTTCTTGCATTGCTATTATCAGTAGAATTGTGCTATTTTTGTAACGCATGTGATAAAATGCATCATAGTTCTATTATCAGTATAAGTGAGCTGTGCCACTTAATTTGTAGCTTCTCTGCCATAAACAGGACATGCGAAGGAACATAATGGAAATAAAGTGACAGTCCCCTAAGGTCATGGACTGTGCGAGATCACCATTCTGGTTGGCCATCAACACCTTGGCTGAGCAATCAGCATGAGCATGACCACTGTGTGCAAAGAGAAGAACTATGAAGGAATGCTGCATCTCAACAGCCCCCTTAGTTCAAAGATATGAGATATCCAGCAGTTTCCTTGATCTCTTTCCCTGTGCTCTGGTCAGGCTCCAGGAGGGTGGGGGGCAGTGGGACAGCTGAAACCAGAGGTTCTGCATTTTTAGAATTAAATAAAGTTGTTCATTTAACAATATAAAAGGTGGACTTTCTTGCAGCAACTTTAGAGTCCTTGCCTACAAGTCGGCGCACTGTGTAGGGCCTCCCAGTTGTCTGGGGAAAGCTCGGGCCTTTTATGTTGACTGCACTCTGTGGCTTGCAGTCTGTGCTAAAACAGGATGGGGGCCAGCGATAGGGAGCAGGGCAGAGGTGCTATTAGAGTTATACTGGTGCAAGCTCCTGGTGGATTTAGAGGTGCCTTGGGGTTTGGACGAAACCAAGACTCTCTTAGGAGCATCTCAGCAGTATAGTGGTAGGTCAGGTCCATCATTGCTAATCTGTTTCTTCCCTTGGCTACTCCCATGAAGGACAGCTCATTTGATCTGAAGTGCTAAGACAATGGGCATTTTATGTTTAAACATAAAATGACTTTTCTAACCATATAGTTGCAATTAAGCTGTTGTTTTTATTAGTCATAAGGGATAATTGCATCCAGAAATTCCTGGAAAAATGGTTGTGCTAGGCAAATGATATTACACTGATGTTTCAATGATATGAGTAGTTTTCTAGAATAGATCATAGAATCATAGAATCATAGAACAACCAGGTTGGAAGAGACCCACCGGAGTCCAACAAATCAGCAACAAATTTCCCTAAAGGACTTATTAAACTGGAAGCAAGAAAACAGAGATGGTGCATTTGCCAGATGTTAGTGTGTCCAGCATTTCTGTGTCAGTTTGTGCCCTCATTCTTTTTGGTTTAGGCAAATCAAGCAGTCAGTAAAATCCCACGTCATCCATAGACAGCAGGTGTGCACAGGAAGGCTTATTTTTGGAGAAAGGATATTCCTGAGGCTTCGGTCTGGAAGGAGAGGGTCCCTAGTTCCCACTTTGTTATAGTCTCTCTGCTGAATCTCCTTGCAATGGAAATGAGGACAACCTGCCTTTCAATGAGTTTTGGTCAGTAACTGGGAGAATACCTGAAATGCCCATGTGGGAGTGCTGCTCCTGTGGCAGAGTCTCGGGAGCCAGACAGCAGGGCAGGAATCACCTTTCCTGTAACTGGGGTACCAGTACTCTTACAGACCCTTTGAAATACTATCAGAGGAAGTGGGGAGGAACCAAGAACTGCCTTGTTCACTTGTCAGGTGTAGCAAACACTGTTTTTTCCATTGTAATTCTTCTCTTAGCTGCACTGCCATACAAGCCAAAGCCCTGCCATAAATTTCCTGTATCCTATCATAAGACCACCTTTATTGGTAATAGCTTATTTCATGGTATTCCTGCAAAGCAAACAGCCCATTAAGAGGATTTTCTGAGATGGTGGTGCTGAAAGAAAATATACTACCAAACATTTTCTAACACACAGGCAGAAAAAATGATCCCACACCCCCCATTCCCTGTTAAGCCCAGCTTGGCTTGTGCTGCTTTCTGTTGTGCCGTCTCAGCCTGCTGAGCACTGATCTCCCTGCAGAGGCAAAGGAACTCCTCTGTAAAGATCAGCAACAAGCTTTTCTGTGGGGGCTGTTCAACAGCAATCAAGAAAGCCAGGGCTAGTCCCTGCTGTATCTCACAGCAGGGCAGGTAAGTTTCAGTTGTGGCACAGGAGTTGCCATGGCTGGATGCAATGGGTTATAGTGAGCTGAGCAAAGGGGTACTCATGCAAGCCATACCACAGAGCTATGAGATGATTGAGTAAGCAAGGATGCTGAGAGCAGTGCAGCTGGCTTATATGGTGGAGGCTAATGTCTCCATTTCTTCATCGTGGTGGTGAGAGATTGCTTTAAGGTCTCAGTAAAGCAGCCTGCTCTCTTGACATGGTCTACGACGGAGCTTGGAAAAGGTTGTTCCTGTTCCCTCCCATGCTGTCTCAGAGCTGCCAGCTCTGGAAAGATACTGCAGGGCATAGTCTGCCCACCACTAGCCATTGCTCTAATCAAGATGACACCTTCTGTGCCCCAGTTATCTCCTTCTCCTAATATCAGAGCTAAAACTGTATTTTCTTGTTGTTGTTGTTATTTAAATTTTCCCACTGGCAAGATTATCATGTGACTGCAGGGTCTCTCCTCCTTCTCTTCCTCAGAGACTTCTGCCACTGGCTCCCACCTAGAAGTGCTGGTGGGTGAAGCCCATTTCAGCTTTCTCTGTGCAGAGTGTCCCAAGAGGCTGCTTGTCCCAGAACTGCGCTTATGCTTGGCTTTTGGGAGGGAGAGAGAAGCAGCAGGTGGTTGAAGCTGAGAGCTTTGAGCTTGGGGAGGGAAACTCCAGCCCAACAGGTTAATCATGCTCTTCCCTACTCTGTGCTCACAGTCCTCTCTCCTATGTCTCCTTCCGTACTTTTTATACTTCTTATGTCCTTCAAGGAGAGCTGTTTGAGTCACAAAAATCTTCCAGAAATCAATCTCAGTGAGCTTCCGATTTAAATACAGATGTACTCTGATTAACTTCAAGCTCCATTTCCACTTCCCGTTTGGTTCCTTTCAAATTAGCCTTTAATTATCTTAGTTGTAATCACCTGGTGTGATAAAGTTAAAGTAATAATGATTCCTTTTGATAGTACAATGTTTTCTCTATGAATGTGGCTAATAAAGACAGAATGCCAAGCTGCTTATGGGAAACAGATTTTTACAGATCCTAAACAAATGCCCTGCATAGTTTGTGTACAGATAATAAAAGAACAAAGTAACCCTCCTAAGGAAAATTTATATCTTGATAAAAAAAATCTATCTGTATATTTATGTTCCAAAATACTGTTTTTAAAGGCCCAGAATCTAACGTCAGTGCTTGAGGCCAAAGCTGGGGGACTCAAGATGCCTGCTCAGGCTTCTGTATCTCCATGGGATGGTGCTGAGCCATAGAGCTCTTCTGCCCTGCAGCAGAGTGAAGAGTTTAGCAGCTCTCAATACCTTGTCCTGTGCAATATCCATACAAGTTTTATTTTTCCCTGCAACGCTGAGTCTGGTAGGTGCTTTTAAGTATGCATATCACGTTGTGTGTTCACAGGAGTATTTTGCTTTCAGGAAGGAAACCCATGTACCCTCAAATCCAAATGAAGTTGTAGCCCCAGAGGAAAGGCATTGCCAGGAGGGTGACTCACAGCCCCCTTCTCCTGAAGCTGTGCTATGTCATGTAAAATAAATCAAATTTCATTGAAAGAGGAGTGTCACAAGTCTCTATGACTAGTGTCTAGGACTTTCAGATGGGAAAACATGGCTGCACATGGAAAGACAGTTCTGGGTTGCAGTCCATGCATTGAGAAGGGGTTATGCACTGTACGTTAAGGCAGCTGTTTGTTAGGACATCTAAGCAAATCATAGGGACTCAGAGCATTTGTTTGGGTTTTGACCTATTCAGCTGCAAATCTGTGTTGGATACAGGAGCTCTGCCTGCTGCTTGCACCTCAGGTGCGCCCAGATGAAATCAACAATGTGATTTTGAAAAAAGCTCTTGGGTTGTTGAGTAATCAAATGGCAGCTAGCATGTAGACTCTTCTTGCATCAGTCAGGCTCTTTCTACACCTGATGCACTTCATCCACTCTAGATTTTTCATAGCTATTTGTAAAGAGGGGCTTGTGGATGTGTGTGAAATATATGTTAGTATTTGTTGAATATTTAACGATCAACAGCATTGTGTCCTCTTGCTGTAACAGGACATTACAAGAAGTCTTTGGACAACCTGTTTTTAGAGTTAACCACTGTGATGAGTAAAAATGGCCATGCAGAAGCTCTGGGTAAGGCACGTGCTATGTATTTTGTCACTGTATATTTGCCCTCCCTAACTGCATGCAGTTGTGGAGGCTGTGATGAAAAAGCTGCTTTTCTTACAAGTAGAAAAATATTTGTATAAATCTTTGAAAGAGCAAGAAGGGATGGTAGGTGGGTTTTTTAGTTACCATCTTGGTGGCGTCAATACTGTACAAAGCAAAACAGGTAAAAACCACCTTGAACACTGAGGTATATACTATGTAATTGTATGTCTATACCATGTAGGACCACAAGAAATGATAAGATGGATGGAACATGTCTCCTGTGAAGAAAGGCTGAGAGAGTAGGGGTTATTCAGCTTGGAGAAGAGAAAGCCCCAAGGGGACCCTGTGTATTTAAAGGGAGCATGTAACATAGATGGGGACAATCTTTTTTAGCAGAGCCCATTACAACAGGACAAGGAGTAAAAGTTTTAAATTAAAAGAAAGTAGATTTATACTAGATATATACCTGAAACACTGTATCAGGTGGTTGCCCAGACAGGGCCCCATCACTGGAAATTTTTAAGGTCAGGTTGGACAGCGCTCTGAGCAACCTGATCTAGTTGAAGATATGCCTGCTTACTGTAGGGGTTTGGACAAGATAACCTCTAAGGGCCTCTTCCAACCTAACCCGTTATATGATTCTGTGATTCTAGTTACTGATGTAATTAATATACATCACTATTGTGGTTGTTTCCCCCTTGCCAGCCCCATGATGTTTTTAAACCAATGATCACACTTATATCTTGTTTATTATCCTCACTTTTACAAATAACTATGGAACATCTAATCAAAGTATAGTCACTACTGCTTTAATGTTACTAATAGGTGATTGGAACAGATTTGTTCCTGAGCACTTTCAAAACCAGAAGAATGGATACATCTGTTATCTTTTATCTAACCAAAAGGAAGTCTTTCCAGTTCAGCATCCAGGCAGAAAAATGAACAACCTAATTAGACCAAGACAAGTTTTCTCCAGAGCAGGGAAAGCATTTCTTGCATTTTTTGGCATACTATGATATCAATCTTGTAAGCTTTATGTAAGATATTTAGGAAAGAAACAGCTATTTTAGCAAATGTGCTATTAGTTCTACAATAACATAACTAATTAGGTCCTTGGTTTAATGTGAAAAAACGAATAAAGCACTGCAGTATGCAACTTTGTATTACACACTCTTTCTCTGCTCTTGAGCAAACTTTTTCTGTGTGCCAAAGGTGAGAGCATAAATTGAGTACAGAACCTGTTTATAAATCCAGCACAGCTCACAGTTTGACAGGTGCCACCGCTGTTAGTTCTCACCTTGCTGCTGTCTGTAATTAACTGTCTGGAGCTTGAAATTCTCCATGAAATAAAAGATAGTCTCTGGTTTCAGTGGGACTGCTCTGGTCTGAATTAAGACAACCAAAATCCTACTGCATCTCAAAGCCCTTACCTGGCTTTCTGGACAGCCAGGGAACAAGCCAAAAGACTCATAGCATCATCCTTCCAGTTAAGTGACAACATATGCAAGAACTGGATACTAGGCTTGTTGTAACTTGCCATATGAAAAGCTCCATTTCTTCCTAGCAGAGGCATACAATGTGCAACCAAAGAGGTGACTGGCTGCCAGGTACTTATGTATTCATGCACCAGCAGAGAGAAGATGGGCTCCACATATGGATCTGTCCTCCTTACCCCAAATGCAGGACTAATCAATTGCCTGATGGAGTCACTGGGAAGCCACCTGTAGACCTCAGTGGACAGAAGTCAGTGTCGACCTAGGTACCAGGAGCAGGGACCTTCCCCCAGCATTCCTCTGTGCCACGTGTGTCCAGTGCTCCCCTTGTGCAGCCTTCGGTACTTGCTAAGTCTCTCTGTCAGCTGGTTTAACTCACTAAAATGGTGAAAAAACATGGCAAAAGGTAAAAAAAAAACCACCACAGAAAGTAGAACTCTTGCATTAGTTTCTGTCTTCTGGAGAGTCATGGCAATGTAGAGAAGGAGCGACTATGCAGTCTGGGACAGAAGCAAGGCTAGGGCTGGAGCGACAGCAGAGGAATTTGCAGGAAGGAGAGCAGCAGCCCTGTCTTGGTCAGTGAGCTGCCAGACTGCCTGGGCTTCATGTGAAACCACAGCTGAATTCCTCATGTCAATGTCTTTATTTTGGTTATTGTTTGAAGGAGTTTCCTTATATCCAGTTTCCAATCAAAACAACATGTAGTCCCTAAAATCTGAGCTTGAATACAAACATGTTGCACTACAGGGACTGAAGTCTACCAGTTGTATAACGTAGATGAATGCCTTTGAAAAACAAATCCTTAATCAAAGCTATACTCCATTTGCCTTTAAAATTTCATTTTCCATTTAAGTGGCTCTTTCATTGCTATGAGAAGCATTAAGAGCTATTAATGTTTTTCTTCTTGTGGCTCTTTTTAAAATGAACTTCTCTTGTTATTAATGTCATGGTGGTGGGTTTTCTCACTTATATGCCATGCACTCATAGCTCTCATAGCTCAGGTCCAGGAATACCTTTGAAGGGTTTTAGTTTCTTCATGCAGAAATTTATGCAGTGTTATTTTAACTATTTGAATGTTTTTGTTTTAAAGTACTATTTCTTTCTCAGTATATTGTGGTAATTTTATGCTAAGTTAACTTAAGGCAGAGAAATAAGCTTTTTTTTTAAATTCAATATTGACTTGTAAAAATAACATCAATAACGTCAGTGAAATTATAAATGCTTCTAAAATATAACTCTTTTTTTACCCAGACATTGAAAGAAAGCAGAACAAAGGTGCAAAATGTAAGTAAGTAAAAAAGGACAATTTCCACATGAGAAGAAAAACTACCTGGTCTAAGAAGAAGATACTCCACGTATTCTAACAAGCCATTTATTCCTGTACAAGCTCTCTCTTTGGTCTAAAAGACTGAAGAGGTCCCTTTTTTACTCCAACTTCCCCCTGCAAACGTTTAACCAAGGTAAGAAAGTAACTGTTGAATATTATCTCTGGCCCTCATGAATGTTTGTTTTTTTTTTTTTTTTAATGTGGGATACACTTCCTATTTGAGTAGATCTTCTTTCATTAATGAATCACAATCTCAAATAATGGTGAACCTCCAGAATTATCAGATGAGTGTTTTAAAGCTTGATAAGAAATACATTTTCATTCCAGCATGGGCTTCTTTCAGAGAAAAACAATACTTGTGGGAAAAGCTGAACTTTTCCAACACTTCGTCTCCTGAAAATGTCAGTGATAGTTTGTTCTGAAATAGTTATTGAAACATATTCAAAGCGTATTACCAAAATGTTTTGTCTAAAAAAACCCCAAGTATAAAAACTTTTGATAAAAGATGATTTCAAAGCATGACTTGAGAGGCACTTAAACCTCAAACTTCAGAAAACAGGAAAGAAATTAACATTCCAAATTTTCCCCAACAAAGCCTTTCAGAAAAAATTAACATTGCCACCTATCAACTCGTTAATCTATTCAATAAGACAGGGAAAGGGTTATCTCTGGAAAGAGGTTCGCCGCAGATGTTTTTATGGATTCACTCCTTGATTCATGATACCATATGGTTTGGAGGGCAGCTCTGCCCATGTCTGCTCTTCTTGGGCATTCAGACCTCTCAGCAAGCTCTCCCACGCTGCTCAGTGTCCATGTCTGCAGCTTCCAAGTCAAGTGTCAAGTTCATTGTCATCTTCAGGCCTTTTTTCAACAAGCCAAATATAAATAATCCTGAGTAATTTTATATGTTGATAGATATGTCTCTTAAACAAAATTTTACTAGATTCCCATGACAAATCACTCTGGTAGCACATTTTTTTGGTCTTTTTTCTTTTTCACTTTTTCCTTCTACCAGTATCAGCAAGAATTCACTGGTACTATAGCTGGGTATTTCTTACAAGTTTTTTTATAAACATAAATTAAAAGAACCTAAATTTCTTAGGATTCAGTCCCATCCTCCATGAGTCAAAACCTGCTGACTGCGCAGCCACATGGAGGAAAATATTACTGTATCTTTTCAGAGAGAGACATGAGGGCCTATGTAGGGTTATGTAATGCAGAGGGTTAATGTATTCTGGAAAATCATGAAGAAAGTGATAGGTTGTTCATGTGTCAGAATAGGACAATGGGGGGGTTTGTAAAGAAAATGTTAATGTATGCTTAAGTCCTTCCAAGGTATCACACAGGCCAATATTACATCATTGATTTACGCTTTCTGCTCTGCATCATTTTGTATTCCTGGCTTTGGAAAGCAAGCTAAAGCTAGATAAATCCTGGGTGTACTCAAATGGTGTGCATTCAGTTTTTAATAGTTTAACAACCGATTTCTTCTCTATTTTTTATTGCTATTACATGCCTGCTAACAAGAAACTGTTTAGTAAAATCACACGAGGGGCTGCCTCTAATGTTTTACTGCTGGATCCATGAGAAGGAAAAGGATGGCACAGAGAGGAATAATTTTAAGAAGTACTGCATAAACAGAGACTTTTAAATTTAACTCCTGCCTGTCATCATCCTAATTAGCAATGGGTCCATTTCATATCTTAATTCAGAGGGTGTAAATAGTGATGCTTTGTGTCTGTCATGGTGATTAATGTCTTTTTCAATAATAATCCAGTAACACATGCAAGCTCATATACTAAATCTATAGAGTGCATCACAGTTACGTGACATATACTAAGTTACATTAGTGGTGATTAGTTGCTGAAAAAAACCAGGCTGATAACATTAGGGGTGTCTACTGAACCAGAACACTCAAGAGACTAGATAGAAACTATACCCCCTATGAATATACATTGAATTTAATAATAGTTGTTTAACTTAACTTCTATTCTCTACTCATTTAGGATTGCTCACCTCAGCACAGAAACTAGCTTCTCTGCACATTTTACAGAGGAGCAGAAATAGAGGGACAATAAAATCACACATAAGTGCAGCATATTCGTCATGTAATGTCTGTGATCCTTTCCTGGAACTGGTAAGAGAAATGGGGTATATCCCACTCAATCCAAAATGTGGTTGGGCTCATATTACATGTGCAATGGTTATGAAAGGCAGATATTAAAGAAAATCAGTAAATTCACATTAATTTTAGTGGGCTTTTGACCAGATCTAAGCTGAAGCATATGACTTTGAAGAATTTCATATCCATATTTTTATTTCACTTTCAAACAATTCCAAGAATCCCAGCATTCACTTCTTACATTATAGCACCCTTCCTCAGAAGTATTTTCTTGTGCCATGCAAGGTGGTGACTGCAGTTTCAGAAGGAGTTCAAAGACAGTATTATTCCCTTTATTCATAAAGAAGGTGCTTTTTTAGCTGACCTTGTCTTGAAGTAACATTCAGATCTGGATTATAGCAGTTGTGGAGCAGAGCTGTCATAAATCATGTGACTGCTGACACTAACATACTATGCCCTATCTTATTTTTTTTGCTTATTCATTCAGTAGATTATTAGAGAGTTAGATACATGATTGAAGCATGCTGCAAGATCTAATAGGTAATTTTACATCAACAAGCTGCATCTGACCAGACTTTTACAGTGGATCTTTCATTGTGAGAAAAGCAGTGATGTGAAACAACTGGCAAGTGATGTTGGATATCAGTTGCAGTAAGAGGAATTGAAGAATTCACCAACAAACTCTTCTCTTTTGGAATGATCTATAGTTTATAGTAATTTAGGGTTTTATACTCTGACACTGTCTAATTCTGTGCTGTGTTAATGAAAGTGTTCATGCAGATACATAGTTTAAGTAGTGGAATTAGTAGCATTTAAGATTTACATTCCACACAAATATCTATAACACCCAGCCTCTACACATTTTTACATAACATTCAGTTCCTATACATTTCAATGTATAGTTGTCATTCACATTCTTGTTTTTCAGACATCAGGGAGAAGTTGGGTAGTCAAGATCCCACAATCTATGCATAGGAGAGTTAAGTACAGATTTTCATTCATCTAAGTCCTACCATCTAACCATGGCAGAGCACTGTTTCTTATTGCGTTTAAGGAATGCGTGTGAACCTAATGTTCTTCCTCACTCAAGGATAATTGCTGAACTTTCTCTCCATGGCTGAAGAAGATGTACATAAAAGGGTGCAGGTTTGGACAAAGATTTGTACTAATTTTGTTTGCATATAAAGGAGGCATGCGTAGATTTTTGTGTTACTGCTATGTATTCCTAGGTAGCATGCCAGTAATTCTTCCTCAGAAAAGATGCAGTTGGTCTTTCTTCACAGACTTTCTTAGGCCTTGGCATGTGTGGTTTCACAGAACCACGGATAAGGTGACAGGCTGTGGGACAGATTTTTGTCTAGTTTTGGCAGCAGATCTGCTGGAGCCTGGAGACAGTTCTGCAGTACTCTTCTAGGAGCAGAGTTATGTTTACTGTGTATCGTTTGTTGGTCCCTCCCTCACCTCCCCATTTACCACAGACATACTAATTGTGAGGTATGCGTCTCTGGTTGAAGCAGCAGATAAGCCCTTCTGGTTGTTCTTTTTCTTTCCTTGTTTGGAAGTAGGGATGTGGGGTACAGCTGTGGATGGTTTCAATGATACATACTCCAGTGAACACTGCATGCTTGGAAAGGTGCATTAGAGCTGAAATGAGCTTCTGAAGTTAACTGCTGCTAGCTAGAAGATCCTGTACTATCTGTTACTGTTCAGCAGAAATGCACTGGCAGAGTGGACTAACATATTTTTAAGACCAGTAACGTTTGGCTCATCTTTGCAAATTATTTTGAGAAAACCCATGCTTTAATGCTTCAAGATACTTGCTTTTTATTTATACTTTGATCCATGGAGAATTAGTTGCTGTGGCTTAATCTCACTGTCACTTTTCATAGGACTGAGGCAAAAGGTGATTATTCTGTGCAGTCTGTAATGAATCAAAGGAGCTGATGTGGTTTACTTTTGCTTATTATTTCACCAGTTTCATTAAAGCTAATCAAGATTGAAAATACAGCAATGAGAATTTGTTACTTGCCATCTTACCTAATGTTATGGCATCCTCTTTTATTAATTAGTCTTTTTTGAATATAACATGAATGCTGTGGATTAGAAAATCATATTCCACATGTGCTACAGCAACATTCAATTTCGGGAGGGAATATGTAGAAGTTCAGAAAGTCTTTCATGGTCAATGTCTAGGAAAGGAAGTGGGCAGCATGAATCATGGACTGTGCTGACTAACACCAAAATATAAACTTTTCATTTGTAAAAATTTCTTTGAATTCAGTGACTACATAACTTCCAGGCAGCTGTCTCAACTTTCATTATGCATGCTTTCAACTTTCTCTTTTTTTGGTATGATGAATTCTTATGCTCAACATCTGAAAAGTCTTGCCCTCACAGCAATAAACCAGGTGAGTCTTGAGAATTTTACAGTGATGTACATTTTGTGTGTGGCATTTTCCCAGTGAACCAGAGGATGATCTCTCAGTGTTAGGAAAAAATACAGTATAGCCTTCACTTCTATTTCTGTTTCTTCATTGCAACACAAAATAGTTTTTGGATATTAATGTTCTTTCCCCACTCCACTTGATGCTGTGGCTAATAACTATTTCTGGAACAAACCCAACAAGCTGAATCTTCTGCTTGACCACAGGTGGCCTTAAAATGGAAGATATGTTAGCAAGGTGATGATACCATTGCCTCTGTGCTGGTGAGTGTATCTAGCCATGTATTTTTATAGCTTGGTTGGGAACAGTTTAAAAAATATTTTGGCACATCTCTGGGTGTCGTTATGAACTTACTTAACTCCTTTTCCCGTTTCCAGACCATTTAGCTTAATGTCTCTCATGTGACATTCATTAATAAGGATATATTTAGAATCAGAAGGAAATCAAAATTATAACTTTGCAAAAATGAGAATAGGATAAACAAAATCTATGATCTTCTGTTCATGTTTTCATTTTTATTTGAAACTTTAATGAAATGCTTGATAAAGTACTCATCAACTGGTGAAATTTATTTTGTGGTAGTAGAATTACAACATATTTTGGAAAACTCCAATGATAATAAAAGGATACATAGTTTTTTGACTAGGTAGTGAATTGGCCATGTTACTTGCATATGAAGTGCAGCTAAAATAATGCAGCTAATGAGATAATATGGCATAAGATTTGGGAGTAAATAAAAAGGTGTTGTATAAGTGAAGAAATGCTTTAAGTTAAATCCAAAACATAGGTATAGTTCAAATAACATTATGGTTCTGACTGAGGCTCATAAAAGTATGGAAAGTGAGAGTTAAGGCTACGTCTCCATACTTAATGCACCCTGGTGCCTTTCCAACAAATATTTTGTGTGAGCTGTCCTAGAGATTTTGGAATGTGAGCAGTATTGTCAACCTCTTAGGGGTTGGACAGTGATTTTTTTTCCTGTAGATGACTGAGCAAAGATGAAAGTCCAGAGAATTGGAAGAGACAAAAATCTTCGGTTCCATTTTTAGGCCGTTATTGGCAAATAACATTTCTGTGCAGTCTGTACCTTCCCACCCATATTAAGGCATGGTTAAAGTATTTTGCTTAGAAATTTGGACTGTGATTAGATTTTGAGCAGAATATCTTCATGTTATGTTCCCAGAAAAAGTTTTCATTGCAGAGAAAGTTGCTTCCACTCCTTCTGCATAGGCGATTAGGCAAACCCGCAATCAAACTTATGTTTTCCTGGCTCAGATCAAAAGATTTCCCCTCAAAGTGGTAAAATGGGAAGATTAACTTCTCCACCACACCCTGATGATGAGTTATTCTGATGTGTTGCCATGAAAAACTTGGTTTCCTATGGGACAAAGGCAACATTCAAAGCATTAAGAGCAGACATATAATAAAATGGCTGATTGTTGCTTTGGATGGTGGTGGGATTGGCAGATAAGGATTTCAGTCTAAGCACTTACATACTTCTTGTTATCACACATCCCAGTATCTGGGATTTTTAGCTACCTATTGTGGGAACATGATAGCAAGAAAATGTGTTGCAGAGCAAGGAGTTGATTCCTTTTCATGCAAGTACTTAATTCTATGCAGTCCTCCTAGGATCTCCTTTCTCTGCATACAGATTTTCTGCATGCCATCAAAAGGGTTCCTGATTCATTCAGCATTTCCTTTAGGTTGCCATTTTGTTTCTCCATGCTTTATGTGCCCAGTTTTCCCATTGATATGAATAGAAATAAAAAGAAAACCCTAATATCTTTAATTGAATCAAGAATAAGTGATATAAGTCGGTATCCCTGGCATCACTGGCTATTCTGTAGAGCTCAAAGTTGGTATCTATTTAGTTTAGTTGTTAGCTGTATTTTAGAAATGAATATTTTTCAATTTTCTTTTTCTTCTTAGGTTGAGACAAAATACCTTTATATTTAGCACCAATAGCTCCCAAGACTTAGGGAAAATTAGCAAAGTTATAAAACCTGCAGAGTGTGTGTGGTTTGCTGTTGCAGCTGCAGTTTAAAGGAAAAGTAATATACTCACTTGCGCTCCTTAGAAAAGCATCTATAAATTAGCACTCTTTGAAAAGTTCCTGATGCCTAGCACACTTTCTATACATTACAGCTAAAATGTGGTTCCTCCATTTTTAACACTTGAATCCGTTCAAACTCTCTTACCAACATCTGAGGGATCTCTACTCCAATCCTTTTCTTTATAACATTTTCTGACTCTGTCTTGTACTTCTAACAAGCTGAGAAATCAGAGGCCTTAGAGGTGCGTTACTCAGAACCTCTGCAAAGGTTGTACCAAGATAATCCATAAGGTCAGCTCTCCATATGTCAAGAGTCAGCACAACCATAGCTGGAGGTACTGTGTCCTGCACGGCTTCTTTGTGCACTGTGGGGCTGAAGACCGTCATGCTTTCAGCAGCGATGGGATCATCTCCTTCAGACCACATTGGGAGGATTCATGCCACCACTGTGAGGACCTGTTAGCATCTGTTTCCACCACTCAGAGTACTAGAATAGTCATTCATGCAACACCCTTCAGCTCAGTGTGGTTAAGGGCATACTTAAAAAATGAAGCACATTGTAACTTCTTGCACCTCTAAGAAAGAAGAGCAGAAACTTCAAATAAATGAGTAGGATTAGTGTTATCTCTGTTGCCAAGGTTTCTTTGTTAAACCCACTCCTCCTATAATATCTGAGTTAAAATAATATTGACTACTAAATCTTCAAGTTTCTTGCTTTTAGTGTATCAACACTAGGACGAAGCAATTGCAGTCCTCAGAGATGCACAAGTGAGCTAAGTGAGGCAGAGATATTAGAGCTACTGTTGTCCTTCTATGTCCTGTCCTCTGGCTTTGTTAATCTGCATGTGAAAATTAAACTGAAAGGAAACAATTTATTACCATGTTGTGATGAGAGCAGGCAGGATCAGAATGCTTTACAAGCACTTAGCAGAACATTAACATCAGAAACAGATTCTTCCCCAGAGAGAAGAGAAGAGTTTTAAGAATGAGGAAAGATACCACAGGGTTATAATGCCTCTTGCTGCACAGAAAACAACTGATTGTTGTTGAAACTCAGACGGGGAGGTGGGTCCAATAATGCATATGTAGTATGCAGCTTTTTCCACTGTGAAGACTGGAGATGAGAAACTGGAAATAAACACATTAAGGAAAAATAAGGGAAAAGGGAAAAAAAAGAAGAAAAGAAAAACCCTATGGCAAAATAGAAAAGAGATACTGTGTGGTAACAACACTATGTGACTGCCTAGAGGAGTAGTTCTGAGGATCTGAAGAGCATCCCTCTGGATGCACGTTGTCTCTACTACAGAGGGCTTCAGGGTCTGCCTGTGCCTCTCTGCTGTCTTTGCGTACCATCTCTCATTTTTGCAGGTGTCCCAGGATAGGAGAAGGCCATCTGTGCAGACACCCTGTGGTCCTGCTTTAGTAAAGCACTTAAACGTGCTTAAGGGATTTGCTGAATTGGATGCTGCGCTCTCCTCTGACTCCCTCTGCATGTGTCCTGGCTCCCAGACTGTTTGGCTCTGTCAGTGCTTTAGGATGTTCTTGCTGTCAAAGCTGGGCACCCCTCCTTCTCTGTTACACCCAGAGGTGAGGCAGGCATGCTAGTGTTGCCTCAGCAGACAGGTTTTTCCTCTGTTATTCTGTGGTGGGAGATGAGCTATCTGTCCCTATGCTTGTCCCAGGAGGCAGGACTATGCTGTGGCCTGTGTCCACACTGCCCTTTCCTGCCCACTGGTCTGCTGCCTTCTGCCAGCCAGGTACCTGCTGGTGGCACTGGTCTCTGGGAAGACACTATCCAATCCATCAGCTCCACTCTAGCACTGCCAACCCCTGCCCAGAGCAACTTCACACTACAGAGGGTCCTCCATGGGGCTGTGCCTTGTCCTGGCAACAGTAACAAGTGTAGTGGAGAAATACTTCACTGGAGTGGTTGTATTTTTCAGATATTTTTGCTTGTGTGGGTTGTCTTTCCCTTGAGAGGGGCAGGAACAAAATTTCAAAGCCTTTGATATGATGATTTTAGAAGTTACTAGCTGGATGGAGACCTTAGACACCCTTTTAAACTCATAAATTCCCAATCTTTAAGAGAACATGAGGGATTTAAGACCCTGCATCTGAGGGCTTTTACAGGAATGAGTTCCAGAGCTCCTTAGTCACCTCTCTTCTAAATAAAGCTTTCTCCCTCAGGATCTTTCCAAAAGGTTACCCTCACTTCTGTATTCAACTTCATATGACAAAATCTTCAGAAATGCTTGGATTCCCACAGAGGCTGGCTAAGTCAAGTTTATTTATTTAGTCCTGCTTTGCTTCATCAAAGAGACCCCAGCTGGGAGAAGTCAGAGGGCCCCATTTGTTGTTTCGTCCAGCCCTAGAGGTGCTCCTGCCTGCAGTAGCACTGCTCTGCAGGAAAACGAAAACTTGCCAGTCTTTACTTACCTCAGCCCAGCATGTGGTGCAGCACACTGATAGATGTACGGGTCTGAGATGCTTTGGAGACCAACCAGGGGAGGTGTGTTTCCTGGCAGAAACAGAACATGCTTCTACTCCCTGCATTGTGTGTCATTCGCGTGCCAGGTCAGCACCTCAGCAGGCTCCTTTGTTGAGGTGGGTACTGGGGTGCCAGTCCATGGGAGCCCCATCCTTCACAGAGCCACAGCTTTTTCCTGCATGGAAGCAGGGCAAGAGCAGGGAGAGTGGCCATGCCAGTTCTTCTTCAGAGACATCTGTACTGACAAGCCAAATGTAACAAGGGCTACATTTTCCCTGCAGTTCACACAAACTTGTGACTCAATGGCTGGACTGTTGGTTCATCATGGCACTGCATATCTGCATGAAGTCCCCAGACTTCCCATTGGAGAACCTGAGTTCAGGTGACTGGAGAAGCTGACCCCACAGGCTGACACTGTGCCCCCTCATCAACCAAAAAAACCCCAATATCCCTTTAAAACTAATATTTCAGGTCTCAGTAAAGAAGCTGATAAGTAAGTCTGAATTAGCAGGATTTCTTGGATAGGAGCTTTTACACTGAGGCTAAGGAACTTTGCATGGAGTAGACTCAGGACTTCAGCATCTCTCTTAATATCAAATATAATTTTTTTTTTCAATCAAGTAGTGCTGGGGCTAGGGGAGGAGATACAGACATAAAAGCTAAGATGTTGCAGCTGGGCAGCGTTTTCCTGCACAGTGCTGCCTCTTGAAAATGGGGGAGCAGAGAGAAAACCAGGTCTGAGACTGCTCTGAAAATGAATATCTCTGCAAATTCACCTGCAAGAAGTAAATCCCTTCAAGGGCTTCATTTGAGAAATATATTTTTTTTCTGTTAAGAGGCTTTAAAAGAAAGCGCCCTCTTGAAAAAAAAAAGAAATCTTGGTGATTCAGCTGAACAGGGTGCAATGTACTCAGCAAAAATAAGAAAGAAAGGAATGAAAGTGTTAGCAGAGCCTTGATTATTGGTGATGGAGGGGCATTAGCCGAGTTATAATGGATTGTCAAAACTAAGTTCATGTTTGTATAACCTCCCTAGCTCCTTGCACTGAGTCAACATCTAGCCATCTGGGATGGGAGGAGGGGGGAATAACTTTTTGTTAAAAAAATAAAATAATGTAAAAAATCAATTAAATTAATGTTACTATTCTAATTGAAGAAGTGTTTAAAAGGAAAACATGCCTTTCAGAGTGCAGCATGTGTTTTTGTTCTTTACAAGTGCTTGTTTGTTAAATGGCTTGTAGTTATTAAATTACGAGGTTTCCCCTGCTAACATACAAATAGGTGTTATTGGAAAATTTGGAGCAGGAAAATAAGACTGCCTTTCACCCACTTGGACTTCACTGGACTTGCTGAGATATTTGTAAACCATGATAGACTTATAAGCACAATTTCTGTAGGAAAAGGATATAGTTTGGACAGAAATTTGTCAAGAAGATATGTAGAGGCTGCAGAAATAACACAATGAATCATGTGTCCACTCAAGGACACAGCCATTCCCAAGTGGTGGTCCTTACTGATTATGAAAGCAAGAACAACTTGGAAAACAAAGGGGGGGTTTCTACAGTGAATATAATTCCATTTTTCTGACCTCCCCTTTCTGTATACAAATTCAGTCATTTCTCGTGGTTAAAACCCCTTGGCCTTGAATAGAACATCTTTAAAATGATGGTGAACTCCTGTCAGTGTCCTTGGGTGTGAAAGTTAATTGTGCTGAGTTTCATGCTACACCAGGACCTGTGCTGGTCAAAAGCCCAGGGAAGTGAATGGATAGACATCAGCTGGCTTGAGAGAGCTTTATGTCAGGTTCTAATTATGCCTTGTGTTAATGAAAAAGAAGGTTGATACATCTGAGAGCAACTTTTGTGGCTTTGTCCTCCCTAAGGAAGCATGAAACAGTGCAATTCTTTTCACACACAAGGACACTGATGAAAGTATACAGGGAAGAGAAGTAGACAGGTGCAAAGACAAGAATGAAGATCTGGCTCTAGACCTCCAGTCTCACCAAGGCTTTTTGAGAGCTGGGGTAATCATGGTCTTCTCAGTATAACAGCTGGTAGAAGTGATCCATAGAAGAAGAATCTGCTGGTGTCTCTGAGTAGTGTCTTCACATATCTGTTGGTATTGTCTTGTTAACCACCGAGACATTACCCTGGGAGTTACTGTGCTACTGGATCAGTGTAATTCTGACCAGAAAATCCCATTGGTGACAGAGTCCCAACATTTTGTTTTGCAATCATGTATGCAGACAGATTTACTAACTTGCAGAATTCAGTACATCATAATCAGTTTCTGGGTCATTAAAGAGACTTGGCAAACCTTTTCAGTACTTTGTAATGTTTTCTCTGTTTCAAGTCAAACCAGAGCAAGAGCCTTGACTTTGAGTGGTTTGAAATATGGTTTATTTCTTCTAGTTTTAGAAGTTATCTTTGGTTGTGTAACACAGAGTAAAAAGAAGACCCTAGTGGAACATTGTACTCATAAACCAGAAAAAAGCAGAAACATATTATGAAAAAGAAGCACTTGAGAGCATGGTATGTCAGTCATTTAATCCTCATTCAAATGAACCTGCTTCATAAAAAATATATCCTATTTAATTCTGATCCACTAATAAAAAAATGTTTATTCAGCAAGGGTTGACTTTCTCTTGTGCACAAGGATCTAATTCATTTAAATCCCTATTGAGTTTTTAGTGTACAAATGAAGTGTTATGTGGTCTTGCCAGAGCTCTTGGCATTGGGTGAATTTTTCCCATCATAATGTTGATTTATTAGACATGTGCAAAGCCTGTCCATCTTGCTGTGGCTGTGTGGCAGAAAGCAGTGCCCTAAGGAGCACAGTGTGGATGGGGCATCTCAAGTGTCTCTGTAGTAGTCCTCCTGCAAGGAGGTCTTGTCTACAGGGGGTAATCCCACCTGTTTGTTAGGATAGTGTGTTTTGCTCGGTAGATATCCTGGCCCAAAGCAGTCTGTAGTTTCTGAACTCCACGAGGAGTTTGCAGACCTGGGGACACTAAGAAAATGCTTGAGAAATTTAAACAGAAGTGAGTAACTTCACACACTCTAGGTGGGCTCTTTGGTGAACACATATTGCTTTTGGTAGTTGCTGGAACATTATGTCATGAAGTATGACATAGAGTGATAACAGTCAAGACTGTGGTTGCTGTTCTGATGTACAGATCATAGAGATCCAGAGTTAATACTGATCCCGGGCCTGGTTTTTAAGATGCTGTTGCTATGACTGAAAATGTGAAGTTGGTGTTTGTATGTGGGGCTTTGAGTCCTACTCCTGTTTATGATATAATAATAGAAATGTAAGCAGTTATGTAAAGATGAGTGTGCATGTGGGCTTGCTGTTATGAAAATAAGGTATTACTTGCAAGCTTCATCCCATTGACTGATAAGAGAGGGAGTGCTTACACTACATGCTAGGCTGGCTTTCATTTACCAAGGCGTCTTTGCATTCTTTTGGAAAGGTACAGCTGTCTGTGTGGATGGAAATACAATTTGTACATCAGAAAAGGCTTTTTTTTAAAATGCCAGATTAGTGTAATTGAGACTTGGTGTGGTTGAGGTTCAAACTTACTGTTTGACTTCCCTAAGCCTAAGCCTTTTCTTATCAGTGCTAAATCAGATTGTTCTGAAACTTTATCAGCATACATACTGAAATTACAATTTGTTTCTGAATGTTCTTTTTTTTTTTGGAAGGAAGTGCTAATGTTTCTAAAACAGAGATTTTCAGAAGGTGGTGGAGCAACACAGTGCTTGTCTTGTATGATGTCCTTTATCAATGAGCAACCAGACTACACTTATCAAATATATATTGGCAGTAATGCTATATGCAGGGAAACAGAGGTAAATGAAAGAGAGTAAGAATGATATGGCTCTCTTTTTACGAGACACCCTTGTGTTTACAGCTAAACGCCCATCATAACTTTATTTTCACATGATTTGTCTTCAGTATTGACTTCAAAGAACATGAATCATGCAGGGGTCAAAGGCTGAGGTCCTTTTCCTGACATGAAATTTTTTACAATAGGACTCACGGACCTCTTATCCTTATCAGCATTATGAAAATTTTCCATTACTCTTAGGCTGTTGCATTGTGAAAGATTGCAGTGTAATATATGCCTTCTGATTCCTGATTTCTCTTTGCATGAGACCACCTAAAATAGCCTTTCCAAGAAGTTCTTTAACATTTAGAATCCTTCCTTTTCATTGCCACAGTACTTTGAAGTTACTACTCATCTGTCTTCTTGGTGAACCTCTGTCCCTCTGCATTTACTGATAAGTTATCAGTGTTTGACATAGAAGTATAGCTTAATTGTTACCTGGGCTTTAGACTTTAGTATTAGACTATACAAAATAAAAGAAGTGATGCTCTGGAGATGGGGCAAAAAATAATGAATATAAAATTATTTGATTTTTGCTGTTATCTGTATTACATGGCAATATTTACATATTTCAACTGTTTATTGTACAGCAAAAATGAAGTCTCTATTTAATAAAGAGAGCAAATTTTTTTCAGTTATGTAAGATCAAAACCTGTCAGAAACAAACCTGGCAGCAAACAGACAAATAGTATATCATAGTATAGAAGATTATAAGGATGCATCTTGTTTTCCTTCTCTGAAAGTTAACCAATACAAAGTGATATACTATTCTAGTCATTAAAGACTTGTCTAACCATAGGGTTGTCATAGAATTATTCCTATTTTCATTTCAAGCTGTACCTTATTCTGAAATAACTTTTATATATACCTGAGTCTCATTGACTGGAGGTACTTATATCCAAATCCTTCAGTCCTTCAGTGCTCAACATCTCTACACCTGACTCCTGAGCTCCTAGCACTGGAAGAAAAAAAAAATAAATCAGTCTTAGAAACCTAAGTTCCTTGTCCAGTGAGTAGGCAGAAATCAGTGTGTAACAATGGGATAAATTTTGCAAAATCTTGTCTATAAATACTAGTAATGAAAATGGCAAAGAACTGAAAAGAGCTATAAATACAAAATACGCAGTAGATGGAAAACAGAGATTCTTTGTAGGCATATTCAGAAGGCTTAGATTTTGGAACAGGCTTCTTTGGGATGTAGCCGAATTGCTGTCACTGAGGTCTTTCTAGGAGATATTAGCCAGACTCTAGGAAGGACAGTCTGGGCACACTGGAGCTTGATTTAGAATAAGGCAGCACATATTTGGTGGAAAAAAATTATAGAAATGTTATGCTGGAAAATATTTTTGAAGATTAACTACTTTGATCCTGCTATGGACATATTGACAACATAGTTATGGGAAAGACTGGGTCTAGCCATTTTCTGAACATGCTACTAGAAATGCAGGATCAATTCAAATTGCTTGCAATGTATATGAAGCCAGACTTTGCTCTTTGATTTTATTCTGAGCTAAAATACTAATATACTGCTTGTAAGTATCTTGTACTCGTACTCTAGCTGTGCTTGTACAGCTAGATCCTTTGCTGTACAACAAAATGTGACTTTTGCTGTCTCTAAATTGAGGAGAAGAACGCTGTCTTGCTGAACTATTATGTAAACAAGAAATATTAACATGCATTTAAAAATTTACCAGACTTATGCCTACAAAAATATAATTACAGACTAGATTCTCCTAGTTTCTTGTGGACAAAATGTCACGTTGCAACACTTACGAAATTAGTATATTTATTTTTCAACTCTGTGCTACATATGAGTTCCACATGTACTGCAGATTTAACAAATTCATCATTGGTATCTTTTTATCACTTCAAATTACTTCACAGTTAGGTCAGATCCAGGTTTCTTATTTGTTTTCCATAGCAAGAATCACATTTTAATACAGTGTCTTGTGTGTATCTCCTCTTCCCATTTTCTACTTGTGGAACACCCTTGTGGTGTGGGTAGTTGTTATATACATGGAAAAGTAAAGTTAGGAAACTCTTATTTCATGCAATTTTAGCTTCATAACAGTTTAATAGATGGGAAGAGGGGGAGCCAGCTCCATGTGACTAGCCAGTTCCCCACTTTGAGCCATTTTTGAGAAGATCTGACAATGTCATTTTATAGTATTTGACTTCTAAGTTGCCTGACTGTATTCATTATTTGCTATTTCTAAGGATACTGCATTCCTCGAGTACCATCTCTCTTTCTGTCTCTCTTTTCCTTCCTGCTGACAAGACCAGAGGATGAAAGCAGTGTGAGAGTCACAAGTTACTGGCAGTGTGTATGAGTCCAGGGCAAGAAGAGAAGGACCACAGGCCAGTACAGATTTTTCTGAGCAGGAAATTGGAAGAAAGTCTGATCAAGTATTCTTCACTAAACTTGCTTTTTGACAAAGTACTGTATTTTCAACCAAACACCTAACTCCAAAACACTGTCTGCTTTCTCTGGAAATTATGAGTACTACTTCTCCCCCACAAAAAAAAGGATTGTTTGACATATATACTCTTCTCTTCTCTTTCCTGGTGGCTGCTGTATTTAGGTTGCCTCACAAGCCTGTTAATATCTCTGTCTGACGGCTGGGTCTGTAGCTGCGCCTGTGTTGTATCCCTGACTGCACCTCTAAGAGAGATGTTGGTGAGGATAGATGGGATGCACCATGGAAGGAGAAGTCTCCATAAGTTCATTCTTCCAGGAGGCCACAGGCTGGCCAGAGCTAGGCCATGCAGCCCCGGGGAATTTCCAGAGGTGTGTGTGGACCTACCTTTCCCTTTTCATACAGTTTACTGAAATGTGTTTCATAGAATCATAGAACAACCAGGTTGGAAGAGACCTACTGGATCAAGTCCAACTGTTCCTATCAAACACTAAACCATGGCCCTCAACACCTCATCCACCCATGNCCGTTCCTCATAAGGCCTGTTCTCCAGCCCCTTCACCAGCCTTGTCGCTCTTCTCTGGACTCACTCCACAGCCTCAACACCCTTCTTGTGGTGAGGGGCCCAGAACTGAACACAGTATTCAAGGAACGGTCTCACCAGTGCAGAGTACAGAGGGAGAATAACCTCCCTGGACCTGCTGGTCACACCGTTTCTGATACAAGCCAAGTTTCTGTCTGTTTTGAAGATGACTTGCAAAATAGGAAACTTGTTCCCTGCCCACTTAGAGTGATAGTCTTGCTCTGCTTGATAACATATGCTAGCCAGGCTTAATAGATTTTAATAAGCCAGTTAAGCCTGTAGGTTTTGTATGCTCATTTTTTACTTATCTCTGTTTTCCTAATGTAGAGGTTCTGTTTGCTTGTTCTTCTAAGCACAAAGACTCTTTGAGGACAGCTCAAGGCATTAAACTGACCAAGTTTTGTTTGTTTGACCTTTACTATTGTATGAATCACGACATAAAGGTGTACACTGACAATCCAAAACGAGTGCTTTGTTGCAATGGTTGCAGTACCAGGAACTGAGTAAACTCTGCCAGATGTATTAGTGCATTCATATTCGCACAGACTTATTTACAACAAGCCACTGTCAGAGACAGATCATAGGATTAGGTGGATGGCTAGTCTGGCTCCAGAGGGTATTTTGCATACCCGTATGTTATTAAGTCCCTTAGAAGGCCAGGAGCACTCCTGCATGCCTTGTGCTGAGGGCATCCCAATGCAAAGGTTTGCTGCAGCTCTGCTTCAGCATATAGCACCCAGGAACACCATCAGGCCATTACCAGGCTAGACACCTCTCATAGGAGCATGGTTCACAGGCATACCATTTAGTTTAAAAAAAAATGTTATGGAAACTAGCTTAAATAGATACCATTTTGACCAATGTGTTACAGAGGTTGTAATGGGAATGTCTTGTTCTCAAAGTCCTTCATAACATCCTCGTGAAACCTAAAAGCAGTGGTTTCCTCAGGGGGGTGTTGTGAGGGAAAAAAAACATCCTGGATCTCAGCTGTTCTTTAATGAAGTGTAATATGTGGAAGTCTAGAGAGGAGTTGATACCATGGAGCAGATGATTCTTTGATGGCCAAGCCCATTGTGCAACTCTCCTTCAGCAATAACATGGAAACATGAATCTGGTTGCTCAATGGTTACTCACCAGTTCTCAAAAAGCACAGAAATTGTTTGCAGGTTCAAATTAGACAGAAATACATGAACTCTGTGACAAACTGGACCTCAGTTTTATGGCAAGAACCTCCAGTTTGTTTGGCAGTTCAAGGCAGAGCTCTGCAGTGCACTGAAAGCTTTGTGGCAGCTTCATAAGCAATCCCAAACTCTGGAATATATTGAACAGTGAGTTATTTGATATTAAGTGGATTGAAACTGCTCCTTATCTATAGTTTTAATGAGGCTTGATCTGGGGCTTTGGCATGGTGAAGGTGGAAGGAGCCTGAGACAGAGAAGGGAGAGTCTTCCTTATACCTTTAAACCAGAAGGATTTGGAAGAGGGTTTTGGGGATTTAACGAATAGCTACCTAAGGCTCTCCCTATGAAAAAAAAGAACCCCATAAAATGCTCATTAGCTTCTTTTTACCTTTCCTATATTTGTTGTGCTCACTTGTTTTGTCTGCCGAGTGTGTGGTGTACTTGGGCTGTACTGGTTGCTGGAAGTGTAGGGTGTGCTCCAGGTGAGCTGGAGAGTAAGGGAGTGTGCTGCAGAAGCTTCACTTTTGACCCTGGCATGTCAGGCCCACATGGAGCTGTTCTACTTGAATGGGGCTCTTCTAGGGATGCTGCAGCACATAAGGTACAATAATAATTGAAACAGTTTCTGGTCAGTCATTGCTGATATAAATACTAAAAATGACAAATATATTGAAAGCTGATATACATCAGCCAGTGCAATCCCAGAGGGGGGAAAAAAAAAGTATTTTAAAATTGAGTATTTGTAAGTATTAGGACCTTTCAAACATATAACACAATGCCATCAATATCTTATTTGAACACTTTAAAGGTATATGTTGAGATTTGCCTCTGGAGACAAGACCGTTTCCAAAATTAATTTACTTCTTCACCCTGGTTAGAAGTAGGGTCAAAAAAATGCCCTCTTCTTCCAATCAAGTAAGAAGGGAATGAAGATAAAAGTAGTCCAAGTATTACCTCAAACTAAAGAATATTTTGCTTTTGTTTTATAATAAGGCTGTATATTGTAATGTAGGCTATGGGGACAAATGTAGTCACGAGTAATTGTAGAAGTTCAAATGAATGTGTTTGCAAAGGAAGAATGGTTGGATACTGTCCATCTCATGATAGTCCAAGATCTGGCAGAGGAAATTGCAAGTCTGGTAGAAAGGATCTTTAACAATCTGTGAACTCAAAGGTAGCATTTTATGATTGGGGAATAATACCTGTAACACCCTCTATTGAAGGAAGGGAAAAATAATCTGGGCAGCTCATTGGTGTCACCTCAGTAGTACACAAGGGTTTGAAACAATAGAGAACAGATATAGAAAGGTAAGTAGAGAATAGAAAAAATAAAAGCAACAGGAATTTTTCAGAGGTGAATTGTACCAGGTTAACTAATATATCTCTTTGACAAGGTAATTCCTCTTCAAAGGAAATGAGATTTAGAGATTTAATCTGGCAGGGCTTCACTGCCACTGAGCTGTGTGGGAGACTAAAGTAACCTGAGGGAGATGGGAATTTGTAGCAAACGGTCAAGTGGTAAGGAACAGGTTAAAGATGAGACCACAGAACTGCTCCCTGAAAGGGCAAGAGTTGAGCTGGAGGAAGAGAGCTTTGGCATTCCTCCTGCACCATCTGGAAAGTGTTCCTGTTTAATTTTGCTGTTGATAACTTCATCACCAGAAGTCACAGCATGCTAAAAACATGGGCTAAGGAAACCAGTTAGAAGCCATTTTCTAACAACTAAAGTGTGGAAATATCATCCTAGCGAAAATGGGTGGACCTCTTAGATGCCATGGCAGAGATGGGACAAAATATCGTAACACAAAGGTGAAAGTGAAGGAAATGAAAGCTNTTTGATAGGAACAGTTGGACTTGATGATCCAGTAGGTCTCTTCCAACCTGGTTGTTCTATGATTCTATGATTCTTTGATGAGACATTCTAATGTAACCTGCTATGCAGAGTAAAGGTTGCTTGCATTGTTGAATGATCTTTAATTAAGTGAATCCAAGCTATTTTTTCCATAGCATGTCAACCAAGTTCTATGTAAATTAAGTTCCGTGTTGGTGAGAGATACTACAGAGGTGCATCAGGCAAATTGTTAAGAGGCACACCTGCTTTTTCTAATACAGAAGTCAAAAATATGGACTGGATGAAGGGCAATGCAGAAAGAAAATAGTTAACACATATGAAGACTATTAAGTATCTCCCTCAAGAACAGCAGTTCCTTTCACTGTCTGTAACGACAGCACTGATTGAACCAAACTTCCATTTCAGCTAGAAAAACCTAAACATCATGAGGATTTTTCAAAATATTTACAAATTCTGGAAAAAATAAAATCAGTATTTGGGAATGTTTTGATTGGCAAGAGAGCTTTGACTGTTCTACTGCTTGATAAAAGTCTTATTTTAAAAAAAAATTAAGTTCCTAGATGTTTGTAAGGGAGCTTAATGAAAGTGGTAAAAATTATTAAATATTAAAAAACCAATCATTTAATCTATATGCATACATCCTGGATCTATATTGTATACTTAATACTTTTTTAAACTATAAAGAATGAGAATAAAATATTTCCTTTTCACCTGTGTATTAACAGCTTTAGTACAGGAGGTTTTAAGAAGGTACTTGTTATAAATGGTTTCTCAGGAATTATTTTCAAATCAGCGTCTTTCTCCATTGTTCTGCTCTAGATTGTCAAAACCTACTTCACAGTGATTACCACAAGTTAGTGTAAGATTGGGGAATATATTTCCAAAAATGGTGCAGTCTGCTGTGATTTGAGGGGCTGGAGGGGATATAGCTTTGCATGCTCTTGTGTTCACAACATAGCAACAAGGAGGGAAGAGATGTAGGACTTGGTTTTGCTATAATCACTGGTAAGCCTCTTAGATAAAGTTTTCTTTTACCTTGAATCACTCTAATTAAAGTTATGATTCCAAATTTATGTGTAAGACTATGCAGCATACATTTCAAAGCCCCCAGTCAACTTGTTTATATTAGTTTTGGGAATAGACACACAACTTTCTAAAACCAGATTTGGGTACTGGAAGTCAAACATCTGACTTTGAAAAAAAAAATATTACTTCTAATTTTTCTTGCTCTAGTTTACTGTTAATGTGAGATGCCAAGCTGCAAATCAAGACTATCTTTCCTTTTTCAAGGAAAAATTCTTGCTGGCTTCTAATCAGCAGAGCTTTGGGCAGAACAAGTGCTGAGAATAGAATGATTAAGTCTTGGTTGAAACCTATCTTGCTTCTTCATGACTTCCAGAACTCCATTCTAAGTTGCTCAGATGCACCTCCAGCACCAGGATTTAATCATCTGCTGACAGAGAGAGGGTAAAAAGCTATTAGTTTTATAGGATGGTTTCTCCCTTGAAATTCCATTGCCAGTTGACTCTTTCAGAGAGATGATGTTGACACTGAGAATAAATTCAGTTTCAACATTTTCATATTCTTCACAGTCATTGCCAGGAAAGTGTTCAAGTCTTATGCAATAATGGCCTGGCCTCTGTTCAGCATTTGCTGTGGTTGTAACAACACTATAATGATCTCAGCTCCATGCATCCCGGGTGCTGGATGCAATCTGCTCAGATAGTCTTCTCTCCATAGGGCTGAAACTTCAAAAGCAGTCTTGGAGCTGCCTTCTCCACATCTCCCCCCATGTGGCACTTGACCAGATGGACAGGGTGGCACAGTTTATGTGCATCAGCAAACCTACCCCTAAACTACCCAGCCTAGGTGCTGCAGACAGCCTTGCGAGCTGCAAGCCCCAACCTGCTGCAAGTGGCTTTTCTGCGGACCCAAACAGAACAGACCATGAGAGCTTGTTCCTGTGCCTGTGCAATGAACCAGCCTTTGCGCTGATTTCTTAGTGCTCCTGTTGATCCTGTGCAAACATAGGCTCTTTGTACCCAATCCAGGTCCTGGGAGATGCAGAAGCCAAGGTACAGTTACTTCTTTCATGTGTCCTGCTCTCTTGTTTAGAACAACACCTAAGCTCCTGATAGATTTCATTTTAATGTAGAAATATACACTATGTGATCCATAATGCTAATTTCATAATCCACCTTTCACTTCCCAGCTTTTAGGGAGGTCTGTCTTGTAATTGTTTTCAAGAAGCTGCAGTGATTTATTTTCTTTTTGCCTGCATTGCACAGCCATGTTGCTTGCTTTTCATTCCAGAAGGAGGTGGTGTTGTCTAGTGGCTGGAACATTATAGCATTTTCAGCTTGTTTCTGGCCCCTCTTTGTCACGGCCCCTATGACCTACAGCACAGGGACTACGCTATTTCTATATAATTTTTACTGTCTGTGAAAGAAGGTTAAAAATACCAACCTTGTGGGATGTTGTAAAGTTTTAATGGATCGAAAGTACTTTGAAATGATCAGGTAAATGATAGCAAATAAATGCTCTGACAGTTATTAGGGTTTGCTAATTCTCTTCTGACCCAGGAGATCTGGTTGCTTTGATTTGTCTCTTTTGGTGTTTTGTTTTTTTTTCTTTTTTGATAACTAGAGTGTGCTAGTGTGGAGAAACAGGAGCAGCTCATGTGAACACAAAACCCTTGAAGATGGAAACAAACAGTACTTACATGACATGGGAAGAGAATGACTCAGTAATTAGTTCTTGGAAGGGAGCTTTTGATAGGGAAAGTGGATAAATTTAAAGGGCAGTCTCAGTTACAAAATAATCCCCAAATTACCTAATGTATTACCAATTTTTCTGTTATTTCAGGCCTATGAGGCAAAATGCTCCCAATTACTCAGGGAGCACATTCTTCTTTTAAGAATCAAAGCAATCCAGGGGAAAATCACTTCTCCCTGATTGAAGCCATACCTCCACAGGCTCTCACTTCTCTCTCCAACCTTAAGGTTACTATGTGGAAATTATAATGAGAATGAGAATGAAACCTGATACATTCTCTGTCTTAAAACTTGTAGAATTGTGATACCCAAAGGAATCAGTACTTTGTGATTTATGGCTCCTATACTTCAGTATGAAGAAACATTAAACATCTTTATTTAGTATGTTAGATATTATGTTATCGAAGTTAATTGGCTGATTGTAACATGCTCACCTTTTACTCCCTAGAAGAGCAATACCCTCCTGTAACTTCCAACACTGCTAGCAGCTTTGCAATGCTATACCTAATTTGTATAAATGCAAATTTTTGGAGTTGTCTGGGTGCTTGTACCATCTGAGATACATTACTCTGCTGTGCAGCCTGCAGATTCTTTTGAATCATTTACTGTGTTAGTAAAATATTTTTTTTTATTGGGGTTTTTTTTTTGTTTGTTTGTTTGTTTGCTTGATTGATTGATTGATTGATTGATTTTTTAAAAAGGCTCCAAACCTGACTTAGACTAACCTCAGTACATGGTATGTGCTTCTCTTCTGAGAGAGGTCCTGCACAGCCCTTGACTACACTCCTATTAACACCAAGAATTCCTCTTCTGATTGAAAGGGAATAAGTGCTAAAGTGCTAAAGTGCTAAAGTGCTGCTTGGATGTAGGTGATAGCACTGAGCTGCACAGTATTTTTGATAGATAATACTGAAACATGCGGCAAACATAACCAAGATAAAAAAAAGAAAAAAAAAGACGACCCACAATATTTTAAAATGAAACTTTATTGAAGCCAACAGCAGGACACCAAGCCAGGAGCACAGGTCTGTGCTCTCTATTCTGCTTTTTGCCTGGAAATCATGTTTCACCCTGAGTCAATAGTTTAGCCAAGAAGTAAACCAACATATTTCTAAGCAGACAGAGAGTGAAGATATAAGTACTATGTCAGATTGACTCTGGGGATGCTGAGTTACTCATTCACCTCAACATGAAGAGTTTCAAGCATTATCTTTACTTTGCCAACTTTAATTTATAATGCAGAGCTGACTAGTAAAGACGATTTGCTGCTCAGTCATGTAACTTCTTTTCTGTTTCTTTTCAATTTGCTTTTGGCTAAAAAAGCAAAAATGACTCTCTTTAAAGCTTGGGAACAAAACAAAAATTCAACATGACAGGACTATACTACCAAATCACAAGTTTCTTCTTTGGGACGGTTCATTTGGATCTCATGATGAGAAAGGGACAGAGTACACCAGGGACTATGAAAGCAGAAAGCCTCTCCCTGCTCATTCATGTCATGAAAAGATGCACCTGTGTGCATGGTGGGTGTCACTTTTTCCAAGAAGGTAAAAAGTCCCTTAACTAGAGAGACAAGCTAAAGCCTGACCTGGCAGAATATGTTCTCTGTACAGCATCTCAGCCTGAGACCTGGAAGAAGAGATGTAAGCTGGAGCCTTCACATGTAATTTCTCTAGATGCTTCCACAAATGCAAATCCTACCAGTTAGAAAATGGAGGTCTAAAAAGTCTGCTTTATTCTGCTTGCTCAGGATAAGGTGTCTCTTTCCAAGGCTGTGATGGCTTATACTTGTCATCTCAATATGGTAAAAAATGTTTACTTCTCTCTAGATTATGTGAAAAACTGCAGTAACCTAAGAACCCAGAAGGTGACAACTGCTATGAAAATTAATTGGTTAAAAGAATGGAGTGTTACAAATCTCCTCTTGTTTAATTGGGAAAAACTGTTCAGAAACCATAAGGTGCTGCAGTAATACTGGAGGATTAGATTTCAAGAACAGACATTTTAAAAATTTACAGTAACTTTCAACACGTGCTTTTGTCCCATTGGAATAGCCATTGATATATGCATTGTGTTGAAAAGGAAAAGGATTATACACATTCTTTAAACTAAGCATATCTTTAACTGCTTAGTAAAATCAAGGTCTTAGTGGGCTATATACAATGAGAAGTATCTCATATCCAAGAGTGTGAAAACAGTCTGGAGAAGTCTAATAAGAAATACAAATTTAAGGTGCAGCACATTAAAATTCCTCTGGAAAAAAAAAGATATTCAAAGAACAAGAAAAAAGCCAATGTGGCTTCACAAGGGACTGCTCAAAAAACTGAGGTTAACAAATGAACTGTTCTGGAAATGGAAAACAGAGGTAGCAACTACATAAAAACATTCTCTGAATTACTGCTAGCAGGAAAAAAATGATAGTTAAAAGCCATGATGAGTTAAAGTTAGGCAAGGCAAAGCAATTCAGGGATGAGGAGAGGAATTTACAAGCATTTTAGTGGAGTTCCAGGTAAATGTGAAATAGCCTGATAATCACTGAAAGGAGAACAAGCTAAAACCAGACCCTCACCCCCACCTTGCAGATACTCAAGTTCCTTTTCATATGCAGGCACATAGTAGTTTCAGGTCATAACTATATCTGGTAAAGAACCTGCTGATTAAATGAGAAGAAAGATGTTTCAGAGCCAAGAGTATTTAAAAATCAGCAGATAGAAGTGTATGTATTTGGTGGTGTCCGGTGAACAAAGAAACAGACCATGGGGAATATTGTGGGTAAAAAATAGTGAAAGATGGTGCTACCCCTTCTAAGCTAGGGGTTCCTGACAATTTAATCAAAAAAAAGTCATTCCTACCAAAACTGTGGTACCAAAGCCTTTCAAGAGCACTCTTCTGCCTAGCATGGCTCTGGTTGCAGAATGTAACATGATCACATGCCACAACTGAGAAATCCTTTCCATGTATCCCACGAATATGTGTCAGTGAACCACTTTTATGGCATTTACAACTCTGTACTCACAAAGACTTCTGGAGCATCCCTGGGGTCCTGCATTGAATTCCTACCTGGCCATCTGCCATCTTTCACGTAGCCATCAGTGAGAGAGCATATGTCGCATGAAAATGAATGTACAAAGGTACCATTCCAAAGAGCAAAACCTGGCATATACTTTGCCACCAAAGCAACAGTGTACATAATATACTTATTGCTTTGATTGAAATACATCTGATGTTCTGCAAGAGGTATTCAGCAATGGCAGCACACTGCCAGCCACCTGCCCAACAATGGTGTAAATGGGAACTGGAAACTCTTGTGCAAGGAGGTGAATTGGGCAAGCAAGGGCTAAAAGGGAGGTGGGTGAGACTAGGAGTGCCTCAGCAGGGAGAGGGAAAGTAGGCTGATAGGGCAGACTGGACAGGGAGGAAACACATGGAAAGTGGATTGTCTAGAGCAGGCTTGGTTGGGAGATGTCCTCCAGGACTCTGCACCAAGAAGGTGGGTGGTGCTGGCATGGAGTGGCCTCTCAGGAGGTGGAAGAGGCAGACGTGGATGAAAATGAACTGAAGAACAATGGGTCAGGGCTGGGAGAAAGGTCTATAACTGCCCTGACAATCTACAAACCAGGAAGACTTCTGAGTTCCTTATCTCTCCGCTGCTACCAAATGCCTGGAAAGATCTGACAGCCAGCCTGTCCCTCTCCCTGGAGAGCTCATTGCTTGCAGCTGATGGCACTGAGCTGGTGTTGAGAGCTCAGCCCTGCTAATGAAGCATAGAATTGGCAGGCTGCTCAAACCTCTCTCTGCATCTCCTTGCTCAGGTACAGGAACCTGGCAGTGCACTAGACAGTGAAGATGAAGACATTTTGCTGTCACTGCTCATTAGGTAGTGTCAGCTGCTCTGTGTGTTGAGATAGAGAAAAATGTACTGTGTGGTAATGACATTCAGGGCCCATCCATCCCTGGAAAATTTACTTAGAAGGGCTTAAATTAAATACCATGGATTATATTAACGCTACAGTGTTTTCAGGAAAACCTTAGTAACATTTTTGACCAGAGACTTCTGTGCACAATTTCCTGTCTTTACCACCCTCTTCCCACAGGCTACTTATGTGGAAATATTTCTTCCTGGACTTCTCCCTTCTAGCTGTGTACCTCAGCTTTGAAACTGGGTGGTTTCTTCCTTTTCAGCACCCAAGTCCAGCAAGAAGCTCCTGAAATGTGGAGAAGACCCCAGAACAGATGCAAGGTGTAGTTGCATGCAAGCTGTGCCTGGTGCAGGTGGCATCACTGATCAAGTGAAAGGTAAACCTGGGGCAGAGCATTCCTCAGCATCTGCAAGCTGTGGTTTTTTCAGATGTTTCAGAAGTTTTTGAGAAATTAAACCTCAGTTGGATTTGTAACATGGGAGATTTCAGTCTGGGAAGTTGCAAGCGTCTGAAGGCAGGAAACACAAGGAAGAGTCAAATGAAGTCATTAATGGGCAATGCCATCAGTCCCACCTATAACTTAATATTGGTGAGTTTTTAACAGCCTACGGAGAAACATGTACTGCAAAAAAATTTTCCATAGCAAAATAGAGAGATCATTGGAAAGATTGCAGGATTCGAGCAGTATACAATAAAATAAAAGGAAAAAAAAAAAAAAGTGGTTGAGTGGTACTAGCTGGACAGGTGTATGCACCAGTTTTGTGTTTATTTAAACAGCAATATAATTAATGCTTTTCAGTGGCATATGGTATATAGCAGCACCAGGAACTTTCTAAAACAAAGAGTAAAAAGCTGCAAACTCCAGCAACATAATTTCTCTCCATTGAAATATTAAATTCTCAAATCACTTACAGAAGTGAAATAGTAGCAAAATCCTCACACACTTCCCAATCCCAATCTACAGGGTACCTCTTATGGACCTATTGGAGCTAATTTGTTCACATGTGGAAAGATCTCTCTTACTCTCTTTCATTCACTTACATGTTCACATTCTTTTTTAAAATTTAGACAGATGTCTCTTAGTGTGAGATTATTTTTTATGTACAAAAAGTGTGAACACCCGATATTGTTAAAAAATTAAGAGGTTTCCAAACTGGAGAGGCCTGCTTCACAGTGGCAAAAGCAATGGACCATAAGGTAGTCATATTTATTTATAAATATGATACACTTCTCATGTATCATCTGATCACTTTTATGAGTGGAGGCACTGAGGGTGACAGGTTGTTTACTGGTATGTCCGAAGTAGTATGAAGCTGGAAAATACTGATAACCTTTTATACCATGTAGTTCATTTATCTCTTAGATATTAGTAACTATTTCAGCTGTAGATATATTGACTTAAGTACACAGGGTTCCCTTATTAGATCTCAGTAAATGAGTATGTGTCATGTGAAGCCTGATGCTCTTAGCATCGGTGTTAATCATAGAGGAAGGATGCTTACAAGTGTTTGAACAACCAGACAGGGCCAGGTATATAAACTCAGGCTTTGCTGCTTAGCATGCCATGAAGAGTGCCGCTGCCCTGGGCTTTTGTTTCAACATCACAACTCAGTCCTTGCAAGTGACCCTGTGGCAGAAAAATTATTTAAGAAGTCTAGGAGTTCACAGATCTTCAGCTTACTGTTAGCAGTCTGACGTGGTGTGGCACATTAGTGGAGACAGCAGGTCTGGGTCACTCTTTATTTCAGTCTCAACCTGCATCTTTCACAGGTGACAGGTGTATTCCACTCACATCCCGTTACCAGGCAGTAAATGGTCTCTGTTTCTCTGCTGCAGCACTCAGTCATCTGTGTGAAATGCAGTTCCTGGAACCCATCAAATATAACCTTAGGTTTTATATATTGCTGAGAGGTTTATGAGGCCATCTGTCTTGAACTGATGACCTGGCACAATACGTTTTCTCCAAAAATTGTACAATATTTCCATAAATATGACTTCTGGTATGAATTTCTGAGTTTTGCTATTTTTCTGTATAATGGAAATTATTCTGTATCTCATAGATGGCACTAAGGAAAAAGTCAGTGGCATGAATTAGTAATAGTTTGGAGTCTGTTTCAGTATGCACATTGAAAATGCTGTTAACTGGGTCTTACACATTACTGATTGTAATTTGAGGCTTTTAGTAGTGTGTTTACATGCTATCTGTCTGTCTGTCTATGTCCAGGAGCCAAAGCATAGCTCATCTTTTCACTGGCAATCTTCCTCATTTAATTCCTCATTTAATTCCTCATCTCACTTTGATTTGTTCAGGATATCTCTGAGCTCTCCCCTTGCCATCATATCTAAAGGACTTCAGAAGTCTTATGTAGAGTTTGTTAAACAACACCTTAGAGGCAGAAAAGCACAATTTTCTGAATTATGATTAAGGAACTGAGACCCTTATGTGGAAATAAATGGGATTCAGGTGCTAAATAGTTTCCTGAGTTGGTCTAAGAGATTTTAAACTACTGGGACTGGCTGCTGTGCATATTGAAAAGCATTGCAACAAAGCTGTATGAGTCTATAGGCGCCAATGCATTTTGAAATCTGATACTAAGAAACTTATCCAAGGGCTAAGGTTTGCCAACACTGCAAACATTATCTCATTCTAATTTTAGCATTTCAACAGATACTGTGATAATATTTGGATTTTAATGCTTGGCGCTTTTTCGTTGGTTTAATCTTGCTCCATCTTAAAAACTGTTAGCTTAGTAAGGAATTAATGCACTCAGCATGAGTGGATTTTACAGTGGTGTAAATATCAACCAGGATTTTTCTGCCAAGACTATGGTGGTGTTAGACGCTGTGTAACTCTCAGGGTGAAAGTATGTGTTGTGCCAAGCTTAAAAACTGGAGGTAAGTTTTTCAATTCATATGGAATTCATATAAAGTTGGGGGATTTTTTTTTTCAAACCTGCTGGCTGTCAAATATACAGTGCAAAGATATTTATTTTTTGAGATCCATACACATTTCTTAGTTTATCAGCTTACTTGGTCACACTTCTGCAAGAAAAGATTGATCTACAGGTTAATTATATCATGGTTACTATATGTTAATTTATAGTGCCTGAAAGTCTAGGAAAGAAGTGACATCTTGTACCTTAGGGCAAGAGCACAGAAAATGCCACGTGGTAGCTGGAAGAAGCAGCAGCTTAGAAATGAAAGTAACAATACTGCTAAAACGAACCCAATGTGATAACATCTTGTGGGGAGTATTAAGAAAAATAAACTGATACTGCACATTAATGATTTTTCATACAAGGCAAAACACATGGTAAAGCTTTTCTCTTGTAATTAGTTTTTAGTGATTAGTTGAATTTCTCAGAAAAAAAAAAAGAGATTTTTATACCAGTGTGGTCAATGCATTCTATTGATCCAGTTACAAGCACAGTGCGAAACTGTGCCAGAAAGCCATGGCTGAAGTGAATCCCTGCACCCCTTTTAGCCAGTTTGCTGTTTGCTCCTCCCAGGCAGGACATATACAACCCAGAGGGATGTAAATGTCTGGCAGCATAGAAATGTAAAGAGGTTAAGGAATTCCTGAGAGCTGCCCAGCTTTCAGCAATCCAAAAGTAATCCAAAACTCTTGGATTTGCAAAGCTACTTTTTAAATTGGTCTCCTTAACTCTTTTTATTAGTATGCCTTAACAAATAGTTGTTTTAGTGAAGAAGATGTTAGCAGAGGTTCTCTGTTTTGCTAATTTATGATACTGAATATCTGTTAAAATATTTTATGCTTTTCTATTTCTATTTTTGGCTTAACCCAGGTCAGTTGACTCAACCTTTCAAGGCAACTTAGGAACTACAGGATATCGATTAACAGCAAGAAAAACAGTAGAATCATAGAATCA
>WAAB01001667.1:0-16390 GCA_013389865.1 Piaya cayana | reverse complement strand
AACAGAGTGTGTTCCCAATTGCCCGGCAACTGGAGTAGCTTGCATCAGAGTACTTGTATCTCCTTTACTGCTCCAAGGTGCACTCTCCCCAACTCCCTGTGCAGTGATGTGCAGGTGGTCCTCACCAGCACACCTTCTCCGAATCTCTAGTGCCCCATCTACAGGCTCGCTCTTACCTACCCTGGTCTCAATCCCCTCCCCCTCCACATCTAGTTTAAAGTTCGATTTATGATCTTAGCTAAGTTTTTAGCAAGGGCCTTAGCCCAGCTAGGAGACCCACGCGTCCCAACCTTAGCAACAATGTCAGGGGGTGCATGAACCACCCCATGATCAAAGAAGCCAAAGCCCCTTTCCTCACATCAGGTTAGGACCAGGCATTAATCGAGTTCTTCTTTGTAACTTCCAGGTCCACTCTATTTAGCCTTGGGATGGAGCAGACCACTACCTGTGCCCTAGAGCCCTCCATCATTTTCCCAGTGGCTCTGAAGTCTTTCTTGATGTCTTTAGTCTTTCTTTTTACTAAGTCATCATTACCAGTTTGGACCACAAGCAGAGGATATTAGTCCATCTCATGGACCAGGGAAGGAAGCTTTCTAGCTACCTCCTTCACTGATTCCCCTGGTAAGCAGCAGACCTCTCTGTGGAGTGGGTCAGGTCTGCAAATGAGCCCCTCTGTTCCCTTGAGGAGGGAGTCCCCTACAACAATCACCCTCCTCTTCTTAATGGAAGATGTTATTATTTTTTCTGAGGATGGTGTGGCCTAGGGAAAGATTCTAGGCTATGGTAGCCATCATTGTCAGGATTAGATTCCACCTGCAGCACCTGGTACTTGTTCACCAGGGGGATCTCAGGTTTTGCTGTCTGTTTGAGGGGAGCAGGCTTCCTTCGTCTGGAAGGAACTGGCTGCCATTCCCCATCTCTTATAACCCCAACCTTACAGTTTGCAGGTGGATGGTGATTGGGCATACCAGGTCCAGCAGGCTGCTGAGTTAGTGAGAGGTCACTGCTCCACAGGTCTGTCTCCCTCTCACATTCCCTGATAGTCCTCAGTCTCTTTACCTCCTCCTTTAACTCTTCAACCATATGAAGAAGTTCCCCCACTCAAGTGCAGCTTTCACAAGCGGAGCCAGTAACAGAGGCGTGAGCTGGTTTGGGATGAGGCACTGCCTGCAGCTCGTGGTCTGGGTAGCTGCATGCACCCACTGTGGCTCCGTCTGAGTAGCAGCATCCCTGCTGCCTGCTGCAGCACTCGGGGTAGCTTTAACCTTCTGCTGGGTAGCCACCATGGTTTTGGGTCCTCTCTGCGCCCTGCCTTCTCGCCCTGCCCACTCAAACTGCTGCTCAAACTGCCCCTCACCTCTTTGCCCCGCTCCTCTTCTCCGTGCTCCCAGGGGGCCGTTTAAATCTCCTGTGGGAGCTGCCGGGACCGCCCCCTCCCATCAGGCACCACGTGGGATGAGGGTGTACATGCCAACTTCCAGGAGCCCCTCCCCCACCTGGGATTTTCAGGGATTTCTCGGCTCAGGGGAATTTCCCAGTGCCTCAAAGTGTCCTCCCCCCACCACAGAACTCACCATCCTGCTGCTGGGTGCTGTCGAAGAAGACATTCTGTGATTATAGAGTCACAGAATCATAGAATCACCAGGCTGGAAAAGACCTCTTGGATCACTGAGTCCAATCATTCCTATCTGCCCCTAATCCATGTCCCTGAGTACCTCGTTTACCTGTCTTTTAAATACCTCCAGGGATAGTGACTCAACCACCTCTCTGGGTAGCTTGTTCCAGTGCCCAATGACTTTTTCTGTGAGAACTTTCTTTCTGATATCTAGCCTGAACCTCCCCTGGTGTAGCTTGAAACCATTCCCCATTGTCCAGTCCCCTGTCACTTGGGAGAAGAGGCCAGTTCCCTCCTCTCCACAACTTCCTGTTAGGTAGTTGTAGAGTAATAAGGTTACCCCTCAGCCTCCTTTTCTCCAGGCTAAACAACATCAGCTCTCTCAGCCCCTCCTTGTAAGGCTTGTTCTCCAGCCCCTTCACCAGCTTTGTTGCTCTTCCTTGGACATGGTCCAAAGAAGCATGTTATATTGCATATGATAGTGGAAAACATTCACTGAAAATATTGTCAAAAAGTCATGAGCCTTAACTGCAGCTCTTCACACAGTGCTAATGAGAAACCAAAATACCCTATGTTAACAAGCATACATGAGCAGAGTTAGTGTAGACTATGTAATACTGTGGAGTACTAAAAGGAGTTAGTGTAGAGAGGCGTGCTATCTCTGTTTATTCAAACCTGAGACTTTAAATGTCATATGCCAGCAGGAATAAGGTGTAATAGTTCCTTTGAAACCAAGGATGAACAGCTCCAAAGAAGCCTGACATTTTTTCTGCTGCCCATTTGTACTGTACTTTTCTGGTGGCATAGAGTCGAAAATGAAATACTCCTTCTAGTGCCTATCAGTAGATAAGGGTCAGAAATATGACCTAGAGGATTATATTCTCTGTTTCACAGAGCTCTATAGGAAGCGCTGGAGTTTCAATAGCCAAAGATGTTAAGAGATGCTGAAATGAGGGTTTCTGCTGACTGTTCTGTCAGAAGTGCTGGGTCCCAGATTTCTTTGCCTAGAACAGCTTCTGTTCAGTGGACATTTCTCTAAGTAAAAATACCTGAATTCATGAACATTCTTTGCTTTATACTGTTCATAATGTAGATTTCTCCAAAGCTGTCAATAAATAAATTTAATTAAATGTTTAAGAACATACAAGTTAACATGACTAAAAGAAACTAACTGCTGCCATTTTCTTGCTTTAAATGCTTTTGTACTCAAAAGAAGGGTGAGGAAGCAAGAATTTTCTCCACTGGCATTTTTCTCATAATTTTATCTTTCAAGTAAAATAGAGGGAAAATGATACTATATATAGTGTCATTAAAATTAGTAGAGTACCATAACATTAGTATACGTAAATCAATATTATAGAACTAGAAGAATTCAATTTTTATTGCTTTTATGTAGATGAAAATTTAAAAAATCAAAAATTCATAAGTTGAAAATGTATTCCAATTAATTGTGAGCAATAACTTCAATTTTGACACTCCTTATACTTATTATATATCCTGAATGATGCACATATAGGAAAAGTAGGATATGATCATCTAAAGTATTAAAATTGTGTATACTGACAAAGTAAAAAAAAAAAGTTTTTGACACTGTTTTTTCAATAGAAGTAACCGTGTTTACTATAAACTTTTCCTTTATTCCAAATACTTTTATTCCTTCATTTTAAAAAGTGATAAAGTAACTCCCTCTCAGGCAACCATAATACCTCTCAGGCAACCATAATATGGTGCTACCCATGTCAACAACCAATTTTTACAGAGGACTAAGCAGCCAACACAAGCAGAAAAATTTTGTCATTTGTCTTCTCATCATTTCTTGAGCTAAGACATTTCCTGTTCCATCTTTTATCAGTTGATATTGGCTATTGGCTCTCTATGCTAGACCTGAGAATAAATATACAGGAAATGGAGCTTTCCTTGGGATTCTGGTGGTCTAGAACTTAACGGATTTTCCAGCAAATTAAGAACCTCATTTCAAGTGACTGGTACTAATGGCTAGGCTGACAATACTTACTTAGCAGAGGAAAATAAAAACATTTTCATTTATTCAGCATCTATAGCCTGTTGCAAGCAATGATACAACAGACACACAAGAGGAAATAGTGCAAGACTCCTTTACAACAAAAGATGAAAATAAGATGGTAACCAGCTCCCCATTCAGTATCTTATTTTATTGTAAAGGTTCAATACAGCCCTATTGGAATAAGTAGACGTTATGCCTATTTGCATCCACAAAGGATCTGGCTGCAATTATCTAGCAATCAACAGCAGTTCAAGTATATTCTAAAGAACCTGTTTGTTTTGCATTCTCCCAACTTTGAGAACTGTTCAGTTCACGTATAAAAACTTACATTGTTTTGGAACATGGATCTGCCTGCAAGAGTGGGCTCATTCTTTTGCTGAGGACAGCTTTAAAAGTAAAGAAACTGAACTTAAGTTAGAAAGGAAATAACAAGTACACTGTCAGACAGGACTAAAAGGCTCACTGGCATCATATTATTAAGTCCTAGAAAATTACTCTATCGTCCTGCTGCCTGAACCTAAGATTCTTTCCTTTCTTCTTAATCTCACTTTCTGGACATTATCCAGTTTACTTGATTCATCACTCAACTTGTAGCCTCTGTGAATCTTTAGTAAAATAAGCCCTTCAGATTTCTTTTCCTTTCGTCTTGTTGCCAAGGCTTCTGTTTTAAAAGTATGCTTGCTTGACTTTCAGGAATTTGCACCAGTATAGAATAGAGATGAGTTACAGCATGTTCAAGAAATGCAAACGCAGGCGTAGAAAGAACCAACAACCAACAATGCAGTTATGGTATTACAGTTCACATATTGCACAATTTACTTCTTATTTGCAAGAACGTTTATAGAGATGTAGTTGTACTGGTTTAAAACCAACCAATCCTAATAAGCCTAATAAATTTTTCAGTACGTGTTATCAAGTATAATACTACAAGCCAGGTGGATATAAAAAGTATGCCTGGAAAATTGACAAATTTCTTCTTAGAAACAATACTCCAGAGGATTTCAGTAGAAGTAATTTTTCATGCTAATCCTCACCAAGGATGCTGTCAAACATTGACTTTCAAGGTCATGTTTATGGATTTCATATTCCCAAACTTCTCATTAGGTACAATCATAGATCAGACTTAGAGTCTTCAGGGGAAAGGAGGTTTAAACCAGTAAAGCAGCCTTCCTTCTGTTTTTTCATCACCTAGGACATCAACTTGTGCCTTCCACAATGGAGGATGATCCTATGCACCACCTGGCTAGGTTTTCTTCCCATGTCTTCTCTTGGAACTACTCTTCTCTGTTCAAATTACTAAACCTTCCCAGCAGGAACTTGACTCTGCACATAATTTGTATTTAGATTAATAACCTCATCAGCCATTATTTTCTTTCTGACTGCAGTGTCATCTTGGCTCTCAGGCTTACTTCCTACTCAAGCACTTCCTGAAGGACATGATTTGTGGAAAAAAAAATTCAGTTTTTTAAATCAGCATTTTTTTGCTGAGAACTCTCTCAAAACACCACCTGCTCCATATTTTATACATACAGGCTTTATTTTCATGAGGAAAAATACTGCTACAGGGCTTGTGTGTTCTCAGGGTGCTGCTTCAGATGAAGTTTGTTTTTCAATGCACTGTTTTCCCAGTCCCTCCAATGTGTGAACAATGTCACCTAGGCTAAATTTCACTACAACCCATGTGGTTTAGTGCTCTGTGCTGTCTTCCACACTCTAGATATGTCAAAGAGAACATGCTGGGCTTATGGATTTAGGTGAAGGACAGTGGCAGCTTCCTTAGTCTTAAAGCTTCTTCTCATCTTTGTTAGTGTAACAGGCCTTTCCCTGGCATCTGTCATTTTGTAATCCCAATTAAGAGTAGTGCTTTTAGTTTATGGTGCAATTCAGACACTGATACACAGATGGATTTCTGCTGTGTTAGAAGCAGATTAAAAATCAGGTTCAAAATAACACTGTAGTCTAAATAGACAGTTTTTAATGTCAGTGTGTATAAACTCCCTGCTCCAAGGGTTCTGTGTAGGCACACTCCCTTATTGTGAACACAGTTTTAATATGATAAAAGGATTCTATCAGAGCAGCTATTTTCCTGCAAAATTTGCCATTTATAGAGATCAGAGTAATAAACTCCTGTTTGTCTTCCATCATGACACAAACTACTAGGTAGGCACAACTGGCATAAAACTTTTAGAAGCAATGCATTTACTGCACAGATCACAAAACTCTCCCCACCTTCTCTTTCATTTTTGACAGGGAAAGGCAACCAACACACTCTCAAAATGGTAGCTGAATATAAGCAGCTGCTATCAGAATATTGATTTGGCCTCCAGCTCATTCCTTTGCTGAGCCAAGAAATTCTTGGATGGTCAAAAGCAAGGTGAAGGCCAGTAGAATTTCCTTGGCAGCCTGATATAAGGCACATATATGGCTATTACATCACTGTATTTATGTGAGTGTATGTTACGCAAATAGGTAAAAGCAAATATCTCTGCATAAATAAAGCCTGGTAAAAGCTAACAAGATCTTTCACTTTCTACTGTACTCAGAGTGACCGTTTTCTTCCTTTTAAAAACCATTTACAGTACTCCAGATTTTAGTACTAAGCTTCAAGAAAAGGTTTTGCCTTCCATTACTCTTAAGGCACTTCAATTTTTGCTTCCAAAATAACATCAACCAAACTAAAATTGTTGTGCAAGAAAAATAAAAAAAAAAATCCTATCCAAAACACATAAACTTACTGAATTTTCATATTTCACCTGCTACTTCTATATTTGAAGATAAGCACTCTGAATGAAATCAAATCTGTCAGAGCAAATCTTGCCCAATAAGAATTTAATGGAAAAAACCTGCTCATGCATGAAGATATGTTATAGGGTATGTCACCCCTACAAGAACTTCATATGATTGTCCTAAGTCTCAGGGTATTAAGTTCATCCAGAAGCAAGTTTTAAGACCTGATTTATATGGTGAAATTCATCTCAGTTCTCCTTAGACTGATAACTTTACTTTAATAATATGAAAAAATTCTTTGAAAAAGTCAAAACAGCTTTAAAACAACACATTGCTGGGTCCAGCCCTGTTCAATGTCTTCATCAATGACCTGGATGAAGGCATTGAGTGCTCCCTTATCAAGTTTGCAGATGACACTAAGCTGGGTGGAAGTGTTCTGCAGGAAGGTAGGGAGGCTCTGCAAAGGGATCTGAACAGGCTGGACCACTGGGCAGAGTCCAATGGGATGAGGTTTAACATGGTCAAGTGCTGGGTCCTGCACTTGGGGCACAACAACCCTATGCAGAGCTACAGACCGGGAGAAGTCTGTCTGGAGAGCTGCCAGGAGGAGAAGGACCTGGGGATGTTGGTTGACAGTCGACTGAACATGAGGCAGCAGTGTGCCCGGGTGGCCAAGAAGGCCAATGGTATCTTGACTTGTATCAGAAATGATGTGACCAGCAGGTCCAGGGAGGTTATTCTCCCTCTGTACTCAGCACTGGTGAGACCGCTCCTTGAATCCTGTGTTCAGTTCTGGGCCCCTCACCACAAGAAGGATGTTGAGACTCTGGAGTGAGTCCAGAGAAGAGCAACAAAGCTGGTGAAGGGGCTAGAGAGCAGGCCCTATGAGGAACAGCTGAGAGAGCTGTGTTTGTTTAGCCTGGAGAAGAGGAGGCTGAGGGGTGACCTTATTGCTCTCTACAACTGCCTGAAGGGAGGTTGGAGAGAGGAGGGAGCTGGCCTCTTCTCTCAAGTGACAGGGGACAGGGAGATTTAGGCTAGACATCAGGAGGAAGTTTTTCACAGCAAGGGTCATTGGGCATTGGCAGAGGCTGCCCAGGGAGGTGGTTGATTCACCTTCCCCAGAGGTGTTTAAGGTGTGTGTGGACGAGGTTACTGAGGGGCATGGTTTAGAGATTGGTGGGAATGGTTGGACTCGATGATCCGGTGGGTCTCTTCCAACCTGGTGATTCTATGATTGTGAACAACACTTAATCTTGTTTTGTTCTGTGCCAGCAATCATTTTGGAAAATATTTTGAGGATAATATACTCAGCTGTGTATGAGAATAATTTAAGATTAAGTTCTCAAATTATTTGAGTTATGCCTAAGGGCATGCTTAATAGAATTGAAGAGTCAAATACAGAAGCCCCACTAAGTTTTCTAAAGAAAGTAAATGAAGCTGCTAAATTCAGTCAAGATTAACAAGAGGTAAAATTGTAACTCATCACAAATAGGAACTGTAAGTGTCCTATTATTCTTTTGTGGGACATTTGCAAGCCAGTATTAAAGATTAATCCACCATCTACAGAAACATTTAATTGAGACAAATACTTACAGCAAAGTCATCTTTGTTTTTCACAGTGAGAAGGTCAATTGTCTTCAAATACATCACCACCAGTCAATCGTGTTACTAGTCTAAATAACCCTAAATCTTGTTTCCAAGTACTACATTTTTAGGTACACCTTAAAGCACAGCACTCCAACTGTTAAGCAAACATTCTGTCTGTTTTAGAGTTTACCCTGTCTTTCAAGGGCAATGTATAACTAAAGAAATCTTGGTAAAGAAAAGGGGTAGCAACATAAAGGTTAAATCAATGTGTGCTTTATTCACCTTTTCCCCCTTGTGTATCTTTGGTATCTCTCCTATTACTGTTTGCATTAGCTGGCAGTTACTAGCAAAGACAAGAAAATAATCTGGAATTCTAGACAAAGGGTCCATTACTTTCCAAACATGTAACAAAACACAGTCCACAGATTTTTATCTATAATTATAACACATTACTGCATCCTTCCTTTTAGTTATGAACCTTACAAAAATATTATTTAAGTGCAATGTAAAGATTTTAAATTGAGTACAAACACTTGTAAGTATAATCACCAAATTTTGTCTCACTTATTGATCCTATTTTCTCCTGAAATCCAGCATGTAAATGGTACTGTACACATTGAAAGGTCAGGCCAAGAAAAACTTTTCACAGTGCAATGCAATCACTCATTGCTCTTTAGGTGAGTCACTAATTGTGGTATGGAAAGGTCAGCCTTCAAGAAATACATGATACATTTGAGGGCACTTATCTTTTTCATCCAAATGCTGCTAAAAAATTAAGTAGGACAGGACACAGGAGACTTCAGTTAAAATAGAAGAATCCCAAATGCAGTCTTCTGTAGAAGCTATATTACTGCATATATAAAGAATCCCACAGTCTCCTTTACCCAACTCAGAAAGGAATCTTTTAATCTTATTTTGTATCAACAAAACAAAACAGCTTCAGAGAAAGACAAAAGAGCCTACTTTCATAGGAAGCAAGCAATATGGTAAGAGAAATAATAAAATGTGCTGCTTTGAGAAGGAAAGATACTTTTAAAAGGCAGCATAGATTTCTAAATAGTCTGAAAGATGTGTAAAATGTGCCCTCTGCACCTTATGCTTCATCACAGCCAGAGTAAAAAGGGTAAAAGTTCCTATATTTTTGTGCTGGGGCAGGGAGAAGGATTGTTTGTTGCCAGTAACAGATTGCTATTTAGGAACAGATTAAAAGAAGACATTTCATTTCTAGCACTACATTTACCTCATTTCTGAACTGTTCATTGAGACAGGACTGCTGATGGTGGCAATATCTGCTTTTTATAAGCTCCTCTTTGCTGTGTTTCCAATGAAGTCGTTCACAGACTGTTATCTTCCTTGTAGGTAAGGGCAGACCCTCAACAGCTGGCTCACAGCTTTCTATCTGACTCAGCGAAACCCTTAAAAATATAATAAGGCAACAGATTGTTCACTTTGCTCCTTATCAGATATAAAACACTGGATGAGGAAAGCCATTTGTTCCTATAAGAAAATTTCTCAGTTGAACAACACCATTGCTTATCTTCAATGATCACTGTATCATGAACCATATCTGCAGTCGCTAAAGTTGCCTGAGTAGATTCAATTATAGGTGTTTGAGTACAGGCCTACTGTTTGAGCAAAATTACTAATGTAATTACAGTTCCCAGAACTACTTTAAAGAACTGAAATATAAACCTGGTTTTGGTGGAACAGAAATTCAGTACTACATGTCAATATTACAGTGGTCAGGGGTGCACAAAACCAGGCAGAATCAAGCTTCGTACCTCATGGGACAGTTCTGTCTTTCAATAACTTCTTAAGTATCTGCAATTCAGTATCTAGACCTACAAACCCAACAAGGCTGGGTAACAGCATAGCTGAGAGAAGTCTTAAAAATAACCCTGTTAAGACAAGAACAATGAAATTAATTTCTTAGTATCAGTGATTGTGACAGTAGAGAGAGCACATCCTTACCTGTTGCTGCAGCATACTTTCGTAATCACATCTAAGATACTTCTAAGCAGCCATGAAAAACAACAATATAAAACAATATTGTCTGTTAAGGTAACTATTATAACATCAAACACAGCATCTTTCAAAACTGATAAATCCATACATATATAAACTACAGCTTTCAGTATAAAGATACTTGTAACATTCCTCTAGTGCTATTGCTTTTAGTAGGCTTTCAGATAGATAAACCTCTAACCTACACCTCCAGTAACGAGGAAGTAAGTGCTAATGTACCACACTTACTTGTCATATTTTTCTACTTCTTTTAATTTTGACTTCTGCCCACCACCGCTTTCCTGTACACCAAACAAAAATTTGGACATTAATCAGCCACCTTTGCCCTGACTGTGAATATCGCAAGTATAACAACATGCTTGGCATCATTGGCAGTATTTAGAATGAAAATAGTTTCATACCAATCCAGTTAAATTATAACCTGGACTAACCTCAGTCCAAATTCTAAATAGATTACTAGCACAGACAGAACAGACAGGGATTCTTAAACTGGGAATTATAGACAGCCATAGTACAACAGTAGAGCCTTCCAGGCACCACAAGGATTTACATCTTCAGAGAATCAGTTTGCAAAAGCCTAGCTGCTCAAGTTTGTCCTTCTGATTCCATCCGGATGTGATATGTGACAGCTTACAGAAATCCCTGCAGAACTGAAGAGACTGGAAACAGGTAGGTGCTTAGAGAGGATACAAGATGGCTGGGAAACATGGATTTTTTTGTATCTGCTAGGTAGAGAACGATGGGAAAGAAATGACAAAGCAAACCATAAGAGTCTTTAAAACAGGTGTTCTAAGGCAGGGAGTCAGAAGAGGACAGGTGAGTAGAAGTTAAAGCTTGAGGCAGGCAACAGTAGCTTGCTGTGAAGTTGTTTTAAAGAGGGGATTAAGTGGATGGAAGTCTCCAGAAAAAGCTGCATCAGTCTAAGATCCATCTAAGAAAAGCAGTGTTGAAAAAGCCCATAGAGCATAAGATAACATGGAATGTCAACAGTTGCTGAAGTTGTTGCTTACTTAACTTCTCCCTTTAAATAAAATTAAAATGTGGGAAAAGTAGATAGGAAGTTAACTACCCCTTAATTAGTAGATCAGGCACAGAAGTTCACTTCAGCTTATGCCATCATTGCAGGCTTCTGCCACTCAGGGAAGAGTCCATCTACCATCCAATCCCACTTGCTGGAATGGCATTTTTTCAAGATGATCCCCCAAAAAATAAATCACTGTACTGCTTTTATTCCTGCTGCTTAAAAGGCCCCCAGAGCAAATGGAAGTTGCCTAAAGCCAGTGGTCACTCCAGGACAAAGTTTTCTCCTTACTCCACAGAATGTGCCTTTTTAAATAGCTAAAAGCCTGCCTAAACAGGCTTCACTTTGCTAATGTTGCCATATCATCACAGCAAGCCCTTGCCCATCATGTCTCACCTCACAATCCTCTTCGACAAGGCTACTCCCAACACATCCCCAGCCCTTCCCCGAGGAGGCTACTCTCACCTTAGACCCCCTTTCCATATGGCTATAAGCCTGCTCAAACAGGAAACTTTCAAGCTTATGAACACTGTGGCTACATACTATGACCACAACAAGTGGAAGCTGTGCACTGGCATCTCAACTGGACATGAAGCACTGTGCTTGTGAACACCATAGCCAGTGCATCCTCTGGATGTCCTCCTCTGCCTCAGAGATCTGTCATTCACGAGGAAAGATTTGGCCCCTGACAGAGGATCCCCTGTTGAGAGTTCGAGCTCCCAAAAACCCACTGTTCCCTTCATTTCTCAGTGCTAGTGCTGCCACACATTCCTGTCACCTATGTCACCTCCATAGAAGGTGTAAGCTACATATAGGCTTCTATCCCACCTACAAGCAGCTATCCCCCAACAAAGTATCACATTTCACAAGATTACAAACCTGTCAAAAATGAGGCAGTTAGTTCATGGGTAAGGACTCCCCACATAACAGAACCTGTCTTGAAAGGCAAGCACACCCAAACGTGAGGCACCCAGCTCATGAATATCGTCACTACACTCTCCTACCACCCCCACCACCCTCACACCATATGGAAGCGACGCACATGCATGTGTGAGTCTTACAAAAGGGTGCCCTCCCTCCAATAATTCCCTTCTCACAAGGCTGCAAGCCTGAATACCCCAGCTCATGAAACCTGCTACTGCAGCCCACTTTGTCACCCTCAAAGCCATCTTTTCCTTCTGGGCAAACCCCCTTGCCCCCACCAATATAAATCAGAGAATGGTTTGGATTGGAAGGGATCTTAAAGTCCATCCAATTCCAGCCCCCTTGCCATGGGTAAAGACGCCTCCCGCCAGAGCAGGCTGCTCAAGACCCCATCAAGCCTGGCCTTGAACACTTCCAGGGATGGGGCAGCCACAGCTTCCCCGGGCAACCTGCTCCAGTGCCTCACCACCCTCATCGTAAAGAATTTCTTCCTAATGTCCAATCTAAATCTCCCCCCTTCCAACTTAAAGCCATTCCCCTTCATCCTATTACTACATGCCCTTGTAAAATATCCCTCCCCAGCTTTCTTGTACACCCCTTTCAGGCACTGGAAGTTTGCAATAAGGTCTCCTCAGAGCCTTCTCTTCTCCAGAATAACCTCAACTCTCTCACCCTGGCCTTGCACAGGAGATGCTCCATCCCTCTGATCATCTTTGTAGCCCTCCTCTGGACGCATTCCAACAGTTCCATATCCTTCTTATGTTGAAGATTCCAAAATGAGACACAATACTCCAGATAGATTCTCACTAGAGTGGAGTAGATGGGGAGAATTACCTCCCTCGACCTGCTGGCTACACTTCTTTTGATACAGCCCAGGATATGTTGGCCTTCTGGGTTGTAAGCATGCATTGCCAGCTCATGTCAAGCTTCTCATTAATCATCACCCCCAAGTCCTTCTCTGCAGGGCTGCTCTCAATGACATCATCCCCCATACTATATTGAAACCACAGATTGCCCCAATCCAGGTGTAAGATCATGCACATGGCCTTGTTGAACCTCATGAGGTCCTCACAGGCCCACTTCTCCAGCTTGTCCAGGTCTCTCTAGATGACATCCTGTCTTTCTGGTACGACAACTGCATCACTCGTCTTGGTGTCATCTGCAAGCCTGCTGAGGGTGCACTCGGTCTCACTGTCAGTATCAGAAGACACATATCCTGTGTGCACCTTTCCTTTGCAAAGCCTTCGTGTCACCCTCCAGTGGGTACTTTCTCCACCAAACCGCAAGCCTGTTCAAACAGGAGATACTCAACCTCTGAACACTACTGCAGCCATACTCCTACTGGTCCCACAGCAATTGGAAACTGCTTACAAGTATGTATCATCCTTGGGCAGTGCTGCATTTTTCACTAGCAGTTCACTTCTTTCAAGAGTGTAAACCTGTCCAAAAACTTGTCTCTTACCTTATGAATAGCACCATACAATCTTTCCACCTGTTACACCCACATAAGCATCTGCCAGTCCTTAAGAAAAATTCTTCTTGTGTACATTTCTTTGCATTTCTCCAATATATATCACTTTTCCCTAGACTCTAAGCTCCCTTTAAAGACAAGGTATTTAAACTCATAAAGATCATTGTCACCAGACACTCCTCCTTTTTTGTGTCACCTTCCTAGCATACAAACAGCTGTACATAGGCACTGTCCCTCTCTGGGGAAGCTACGCCCTAGCCAGGAGGGTTCCTTTTAAAAAATACATGAGTCCTTTGGGGCAAAACCACTCCTGCCACCTCCACAGCAAGCAAACTGCACATCAGACACTTGCTTCTGTTCAGCAAGGCACAGCTCCCCACAGGTTCCTCTTCACCAGACCATATGCCCTAGCAGATTTGAAGCACTTAAATTAAAATAGCATTGCATAATCCTTCACCTTCCCTCTGCAAACTCCTGCCTCTTGTATTGCATACCAACCATTCCCAGGCAATTTTCCCTTTCTCCATTCCCTTTTCTCATTTCTATAAATTCAGTTACTTCCATTGTGAATGCCATCACATTCTCCTGCCACATCCACAGCAAATGAGGGTGCCAGGTCTCCACCCTAGGTAACACCCTTCACTCTTAGTGTTTCCTTCTCCCAGAACAGGTGCTCACACCAATGCCTCCCAACAAGAGGACCTTATCTCAAGAATATGGGCTCTGTCACATCCCATTTCTGCCAGCACTGCTCAAAGTTGATCACCACCCCTGCAAAAGGCTTGCCCCCAGCGGAAGGCCCCTTTTGCAAAGGTCCTAACTGCTGAGACACCTCCCAAACACAAAGCATGTTGTTTGTGAACACCACTCCCACTGCACACTCCCTCTACCCACCACGTCTACAGCTACAGGAGATGTCCTTCCATAGGGAGATCTGCCCTTATTCCACCCTAAGCCTGGTCCCTTCCATAAGGCCAAACACAAGCTTCACAATCAAACTTGTACCCTCCTGTCACAGAATCACAGAATCACTGGGTTGGAAGAGACCCACTGGATCATCGAGTCCAACCACTCCCACAAAACACTAAACCATGTCTCTCAGGACCTCGTCCACCCGTAACTTAAACACCTCCAGGGCAGGCGAATCAACCACCTCCCTGGGCAGCATATTCCAGTGCCTAATGACCCTTTCCGACTATAAGCTCACCTAAATGCAAGTCTTCCACTTCCCAACAGAGTCAGAGCTCTAAGGAGCACACCAAGCCTGGGCATTGTTCCCTTCCACAAACAGTTGCTTTCTGCATTATTACAAGACCTTCTAAATGTACTTCATTTAGCCAGGCAAGACCCTTATACTTTCCCCACCATCCCCCAGCAAGCAGGATCAGGCACAGGTGTCCGCCCTCCCCATTATGACCAAGGACAGCTTCTCTAAGAGCCACAAGTCAACACTAGAACCTTCCAACACAAGGGCTTTTGCTTATGCATACACCCTATTGCATACTACTTCTGCCACCAGCACCACTCTTAAAATTGCTTATCGCTTCCATGAAGACTTTTAATACCTTGAGGCAACTTCCAGAAGGCCTTGAGCTACACAGGCAGTTGCCACTCCTGAGTTACTAACAGCATCCCATGCTACCAGTTCTATGTCACACCCTCACTCCCCCCACAATCACACCCAATTGAGCCTCCCTCTTAACAGATTGCAACCCTCAGCAAACATATTGACTGGGCTAGTGTGGTCAGATTCTATGCAGCAGTCCTATCACCTATTCCCAGCTCCTTTCCCTTAACAAGAACCTCTGTATAGGGCTTATCTCTCCCTTTAAGTTTCTAAGGAGCCCACCAACCACAGCTGCCACCACTTGCAGAACAACCAGCCTCAGAGAAGTATGGTTGCAAACTGTTATCTGCCCTTTTACACCTGGCCTCCCACCTGCCTCCACAGCGTTTTCTTATTATGAGATTAAATGGTTGTTATGAAGCACATGCTGGCTGTTGCTGCCCTGTGCTGCTGTTCGCCATCACTGCTGTCTGTTCCTCTGTTATGGGAAACAATGCTTGCTGGTCTTCTTGTTGACTTCTTTATGAATGCCTAAGCCTCAGGGAGCTTTTTCTGGTATGTGAAGCTGTTTTAATTGTGTAGGGTGGTTTATGTTTGGTACAGTAAAATAGTAACAGGTATGGGAGTTTGGGTTTCCCTCTCCTCCTTTTCTTGGGTTTTTGGGGTTTTTTTATTTTCTGCATGAAAAAGCAGACCAACTATTTCTGGTAAAAAATATTTGTGGTTCTTGGAACAATGCATCTTACAGCTCTATGATTATGTCTCTTATCTAATTTAAAATCATAATTAAAAAGCCAAGCTGTTGACTTAAACTGACAGCTCTTTTTCACGGGTGTTTTTTCATGTTTGGTTCCCAGTCTTAATACCTAAATTGTGGAAGACATTGAAGAGCTGTTTGAATACAAAATAGTTATGTAGGGCTTTTTGATGTTTATTTTTATGTGTGCAGTTGCAAAATAACTGTAGCTTCAAAAAGCACAAAAAGTAATGCAATTGTTTATTCCCAGCTGTTCTTGGGATGTTAATGATTAATTCTTCATGTTCTACACCTTCTCCTTAAACTTTTAAGACATGGTCTCAGAATTTCAGAGTGGAATGAATAGTTCTTTGATGACTGTTGTTAAGGGTTTTTTTTACTAAATATGATAATAGCTATAAGGAAGCACTCAAGATAGTCAGTAAAGGCTTGTTTTGGAGAGTATTCTGTCTTGCTTCATTGAAAGGTTCCAGCTTTGCTTTGCTTTTATAGCTTGTTTCCTCTTGTCAGCTTTTTGACTGTTTCTTTAGCAGTTATGCTAAAACGTTGGCTTGCATTAGAAAGCATTGATTTTTCTAACATTTTGTCTTTTTTTAACAGCTTGATTCTAATAGTGATATGAGGGAGCTAAGATTATGAGAAATTTACATAGAATCATCAGATTGGAAGA
>WAAB01001666.1:177259-209280 GCA_013389865.1 Piaya cayana | reverse complement strand
TGGTGATTCTATGATTGTTTGATAAAGTTGTTTCTAGTCCCATTCCACTGACTTCCTGAATGACTTAACATACCTTCTCCTCAGTTCTTCTACCTTTCAAGCACAATTCATAGGTGAGAAAGAGAGCCTGAGAATTAATTTTATAAAGCAGAAATTCTCAAATTAGGAGAGGGCAAGAGAGCAGCTACGTACGTGGGGAAAAGAAGTGTAATAAGCCACATCTAGACAGTTGCTGTACTTTTTTTCCACTCAAACAAGTTCTACGCTTTTCTGATGTCATGACAAAGCCTGAGATTTACCTTGTGCCAGTGGGAAGCGGAATATGAGGTGAGGGGAACCACAGGCTTATCATGCAGGCAACGACAACCTCTCTGGCTACAGGAAGAGTATCTCCCCTTCCTCACATGCCTCTGTCCCCAGACAACAAACCACACACCTCCTGGCAGCCCTCCTGTAGCTGTTTCCACCATTCACAATGAAGCAGAACAAGCTGGTCATAGACAGATAGCCCTAGGGCTGGTGCCATGAAGCAGGTTGTGAGGTAAGGATATCTTCTGTGTAGAGAGCAAAAGGACATGGCAAGGTAGCAGAGAGTGTGGACACTTCATCGGAGACAGGCTTTGAAGGCAAGGAAGAGCTCATCAGACAGGGAAGGACAGCAGAGGTCTTGCTTGAAAGCTGTATTCTCCTGTTTAGGAGAAACTACCTTGCTAAGATACGGGATGGTTAAAAAAATATCATCTGTGGTGGCAGGCACTAGTGAAAACTGCAGGACTTGGAAAGAAAGGCAGCTGAGGACCAGTGCTGAGGAACTGAAGAAACATTGCAGCATGGGAAAGCATGCATTGCGGAGGTGGGGTCAACAAGCAAGTTCAGAACTGGTTTTGACTAGCAGCTAGCAGAAAAGAGGTCTCATCTGTATAACCACTGCTTTGAAAGCTTTGGAGGCCATTATTGGCATGTATACATACATCCGTATGGATATATTACTTTTCCAAATTAGCATTCAATTAGCTGTTGGTACAGCACTTTAAAATACACCTTTCAGTTGTAAGCATATATGGTAATATTTTAAAATTTAAACCTCATTTAAAAATTCCTTTCCTTTTCTGAAACAATGGCCCTCTTCAATAAGGGCTATATAGATGAAAAGTAGATCCTTCCTAGGAGACTGGCAAAATGAATAGTTCAAAAGGCATCTCACTCACCTGATTACAAAATAGGACAGATCTAATAGTTGTTAGATAGTAATAATATTAAATGCTAATACAAGAAATAAGTAAGTCCAGTAGCTCTCTAAATTCTCCATTAATGTCTGCATCCAAGTTCAATACTGCTGAATAGTATACCAGCAGAGAAGAACAGATCTTCTACATAATTCTCCCAAAATAAAATTGCCACTTCTGTGACTTTTCTTGATGCTTTCTGGGGTGTTTGGTCATGCACAGTTTTTGAAGTCAAATGAGAATTTTGGCCTGTGCCAGGTTGTTCTTTTTTCCTGACTCTTAAATACTTTACATACTTTGGGAAATTACTGCTTATGAGAACATGATCACTTTTCAAATGTTTAGTCAGTACAAGGAGAAGTTGCAAAGCTATCCCAGTTGTAAAACTTCAAGTGAGTAAAAAATATGCAGAGAGGAGCAGAACACCTGACAGGTAGTAGCAAAGAAAAGAAAGGATAAAGGAAAGCACTGGATCAGACTTAAAGAAAAATTATAGGGAGGGAGGGGAAATAGAGAGAGAGGGGAAAACAAAAGAACTAGGGACAAATATGTCTGAGGAAAAGGACAGATCTACTAGCCTTTTAAATCTGTAAGAAGCTAAAATCCAGTATGTCAAGGGGTAAGTACTACATTTTTAAGAGTAGCGGGCATAATTAGCAAACTGATTGGTTTGCTACAGCCTTGAGAAACACACATGTGAAAACATACCACTGTGCATCATGTGCATCCATCCTGTTGAAATGCAGGCAGGCATTCATCACCAAAACAGGAAGTATGAAATTCACTTTAATGATTTCCAGAGTAAATACACTTAACAGACACATTCCATTTAATGGCTTTTACCAGTGTCCTCAACATACATGTGTTATCTGGATGTTCACCAGTTACAGAAAAACATTAGGACCTCCATTTAATTCAGGCTAATTTGTAAACACATGCCGTATTTTTGATGTTCAGCTGTGCAGTATAGAACTAGAAGAGTTTAAGTACTCAGAATCATCCTTAAAACTGATGGACAACTTTCAAAAAGGAAATGCAACATGCAAGGGGAAAAATTTACTTATAATTAAAAAAAAAATGTAGAAGCCAGAAGTGTGTTGCTTTCATTCATCAAACAGTGCACCTTTTAACTACTAAAAATCTCCTGATGTTGCAGGAACATGAAGTATGGATGTAAACAATAAAGCAACATGAGAGCAACTCTCTGAGGAATCACTTCTCATAGAACAGTAAATTCTCAATATGCAAAGAATCAGCATAAGCAACACTCCTCAAAACTCCATGTACACAAAACCTGTCAGCATGGGAAGCAGATGGGGAAAATATATTCCAGAACTCAGTAGATTACATTAGAAGACCCCTTAGCTCTAATGTATATAGATGAAAGTAAGACAAAAAAAGCCGTACTCTCATTCCTGCTTCTGTCCAGGGTATGATGAAAAGTAGAAAGCATTTATCCTACAAAATCAATTAAATTATCAGACTAATGAATAGTGTTAAAAAAAAATGTTGCCAACCTATCCATCTCCAAAGGAAATAATAATGATGCAATTCCAGAGTCTGTATGTTTGTCTTTACTGTTCCACAGCTTCTGAATCTATGAATCTACTTCCAACACCTTTAGCAGAAAGGTAGAATTTCCAAAGATGTGGTTGCGCAAAGCATGACCCAGAAGCTGCATGTAGTCCCTTAAACGTTCTCTTTTGGACTGCCAGGTACTTAAAGCCAGGGCATTCCATTACACTTACTTAATAGCGAAGAGGTAGCAGCCAGGAGATCAATTAGCAGCTCCTGCCTAGTCACACCACACCTCTTATTAAGTCAAGCAAAGACAGCTTTGGATTACAAAAGTGCTGCAGAAGGTGGACTGGAAGAGAACCTTAGGATAAGATTAGAGATCTGTAATAATTTTCAGAGCTAAGTATAAAGCTGCAGGAAAAAAAGTAGAACTGAAGGGTCAGACATGCTAAAATCAAGTTTGAAATGGAATACTATAAACCAGAGACTGACAGACATTTAAGGAGATGTTTATATAAATTCTGAACATTATTTTCTGAAAAGTTTAAGGAATATTTCACCAGATAGCTCCTTGGTAGCCAGACCTGGGTAAGCTCTCCTAGGTATTGCAATCAGAACTCACCAATGCTATTGAGCCAAATAATTTCACATATAGTTTGGGTTTTCACATATCTGTAGGCAGATCCTGAGATGTTATAGAAATAGATCTCTAAAGATCTCACCTGGCTAGGCATGTATCAAGGCAAATTCTCATGCAGTCAGTTTTTGTGGCATGATATAATTAAATACAATCACCTGGTTCAATTCATTAACTACTGCAGTAACTCATTCTAATTTTTACTGGATTTCAGATTATTTTAAGAACTACAAACCATAAATGGAATGGTCTTTGTGTTTCATGACAATCCCACTCTTTTTTTTTGCAGCAAAATATTAATTTAATAAAATCCTATGGACATGTCACAACATAGACAGTAAAAAAAAGACATGAAAAATAATGAAATAATGACATTTGCCATAGTTGTCACAATTTAAACTATGTCCAAAAACTTCAGAAGATCAGTAAAAAAAAAAAAATCTAATTAATGTTTATAACCAAGTATTTTAACAAAACCCTTTAGATGTTTGCCTCCTTCTTTAGTAAAGTTAACTTTACAACCCATACAGCTGCAGCTTGCACACACATTATAAACCAAATTGCATACAACATAAGCTAGCCCTTCCACTTACTGTTTTTCATACTAGTCAGGTGTTTAACATTGTCACCTAACTGACTAGGCAGTGACTGAGCATATAACTTATAAGTAATGATTACCTATTTAGTATTGAACCTGATTAAAATCTGATATCTTTTTAACATTTGGAGAACACCTCTTTGTTTCTATAGAATTAGTAAAAGTAAAGGTTTGAATAGGCAGCCCTGGAGAACATAAGGAGAAGCAGTTCATGTACTTAAAACATAGTTATTTTTAAAGACAACAAATGGATCTGGAATGTGTAAACATTCCTTATACAAAAAGGTATAAAAAACAGAAAAAGAAGTAAGAAGGACAGAAGCCTTAGAACTGCAGAAGCTAGTGCCTACTCCTCATGCAAATTACATCAGTGCCACTGATTGATTGATTGACTTTAGTCACTCTCTGCAAAAGTACTGTATGAAAAAGATGTACTTCACTATAGGAGGAAAATAAAATTAAAGCAAGGACTTTACATTAGATACAGAACCTAGTAAAAAACTTTCTTTTCATTGATTTCAGTGGGGTCTGGATCAAGGCCATATTGATTGCAGGCAGTGTGGTTCAATGATTAAGACAGCAAATTTAGGTTTCATTTTTAGCCTAACTGTTCACTGGGTTCTGAGTCTTGAGAAAGTTAATCACTTCTTGTGTCTCACTTTTTCCATCGATGTAATGGGAATGATTCTAAACCCCTTTACCAATAAAGGTAACCAATTAAATTCAAACAAAGTGAGGCACATAACATCTAAACATCTAAGGGTGAAACAAACTCTCTTAAGTTGAATTGAAACTTCCCAGAGCAGCAGGGAAATCTATTGCTTTATGATCCATCACAGACATGCTAAGTCTCAGCTTTAAAATACATGCGTGCATGCATGCATTTTTGCGTAAGACAGAGACAGAGAGGGAGGCAGAAGACACTGTTGCTCACTAACTGGTGCTCCATGAGATTCTTGATTTGTTGTAATAAAGCAAAGAAAACGTAGCTGTCAGTTAAACTGCCATTTCTGTCACACTTTTTAATAATACTTCTCCTGTAATTACACTATGGTTCTTTATACTTACTCAGTAAAAGCTTGCTTAGTTTTAGCATGGAAAACAATTTACAAAATTATAGAAACAGACTGAACACAGCAGTTCATTTGTTGAGGCAATTATCCAGATCCTTGTCAAAAAAAGAGAGAGACTGAAGACTGTGATGTGCAAAAAATGTTTCTAATTCTATGCTATAATACATACAATATGTCTGTGGTTGTGTTGGATTGTATTAATAAACTGCAGTCAAAATATATTTGTCACAACATAAAGGAAGGGTGCTATCAATTGTCTTGCCAGATACTTTAAATTAGTCACCAAAATGTCTAGCCAGGGTTTCCTCTATGACCCTTAGATGAAGGGAGAGGTGTACTGGACAGTTTTTCCTGTGGGACTAGAGTATTTTGAATAATCTGGAAAATAACTGTAAAGTGAACTGCAGCACAGTTGCCTTTTTTAAGAGACATGTAGAATTCCATGCTGAGCACAAACCCAGTGCTGATTTTGGCTGGTTATCATTCAGAAATGAGTTTCCTTAATATTTTGTAGCAAATACGGATAGGGGGTTTATTCCTTATCTGAGAATAGAGTAAGGGGTATAAGGAGTGAGATACTGGTCAGCTAAAAGAGCAAACAAATAATGGTAAAAATCTAAGCATAATCCAGAAAAAATCAGCATTAAAAAGGCAAATAAAAGAGAGATGTAATATTGAAAACAAACACAGACTTTTTTTTATATCCTACACAGATTCAGAAAGAAATCTGCTGTTTCTAAGACTGCAGTTATTTGTATAACAAGTTAGGAAAAGGACATCTTTACTTTTCATTATTTTAGTTTCTGTCCTTCCTTGTAAAACATTTATCATTTATCCTACAACACAGTAAGTTATAACATGCAAATAGTTTTCCAACTATTTCTGAAAGGAGGAAAATGCAAACTTCCTGTTTTCTTCAGTTGAATACTTCACATTTCAGCAGAAGATACTGGTGTAGACTATTTTCTACAAACTTTGTTTCGTTGGATAATAATGGGAAAAGACATAGCACACAAGAAAAAAAGCAAAAATGGCATCCAAACATAGATCATGAATTGTTAAGAGTGCTACAAAAGTTATATGTATTAAAATATAGATGAAATTGCTTCCTTCACCACCTCCCCCAACATCTGGAGATAGTTTGGTGGAGCAATTTCCAGAAACTAAACAGTATCTCTGCTTGACTAGCTCTTTTCACTTGCAAATAAACAATTAATGAAATGGGCAACTAATTTCCAAAGTGTTCATATTCATTAGACTGCTTCCTGAAACTAAGTAGCTGTTCCATGATGCACTGCCCATGTAAATGGTAATGCTATTCTTTCTCCAACTACAGAAATTTTTTAAGGTTACCTATTTATGTTTAATTTAGTCTACCAACAAGAGCTGAAACAAAAATGTTCCCACATTAAAAGTATAAGTAAATTTGTATAATTAAACTGTTCTCTATGAATCAATCAAAGTCCCTGTATGGACCACACTTCACTACAGGTCAAAAATTAGCTTGTATTATTTTGTGATCGTATTTCTGAATTACACATGGGGTTATGTGGAGTTATGACAGGCTGTAATACTTTTTTCTTTGAGCACACTAAACAGGGTGGGAAAACCCTCTTCGATGCACAGGCCTTAGTTAAGACTCTTACACAATGTAATTTCAATAATCATTTGGGAAACCTAAGTGTCTTTTAGGTATCAGTCACTTACTTACACTTAAAAATTCTAGTTACAATTTCTGACCAAAACCTAGTACTAGAAAATACTCTTTTCACTCAGTTGTTCTTTTCAAGTGCTGTCCACTGCCAGGAACAGAAAGCTCCTTGAAATTTTTTTTTATCTAGTCCTCTATTGTCGAAAATTTTTCCATTATATTGCTTATCATACAACTCTGATTGAGGTGTACATGTACTCACACAACATATTTTTCCATTCTGTAAAGGGAAATGGCAAGTTACAGAGCTCTGTATATAATGCACTAGGAAAATGTCTGTGGCACTTAGAACATCGCCATCAACCCATGTTTTGACATCTTTACTTTCTCAGCATTTACTGTCCTAGTAAAGAACTGAAGAAGGAGAAATGTGTATCAGTTTTCACCAGGACATGACCAGTGAGTTCAACTTCCCTCTGCCACTCAGCTCTCATGGCAGTTGCTTTGGGTAGCTGTCAGGATAGACAGCTGGTAGGGAAAGCATCTTAACCTCTACTGCAATATGCCTCAAGCTCAGTATTTACCACTCCATTCAGAGCTGTTTACAGGACACTTAAAAGAGCAGCATGACTCATCTGGGAATAACAACTACTGAAAAAAAATTGCATAGCACTGCACATCAGTGCATTTACTTAATGTTTCACAAACCAAAACCCTGATACTACAAACATTTGTCTCCTTATATAACACTACACCAAGTAACTTCTGTCACTAATAATTTTCCATTACTTCACCTACACAAAAGTTTAAGATTAAGGCCATCTTTGCACAACTCACCCAAGTACCCACCAGTGGATGCTCTGTTTCTTTCTCAGATAAAACACCAGCTTAAACTCGCATTCTTCTATATCCTTTAAATAAATGCTACTTTCAAAAATGCATGAGCTATTTGAGCCATGTAACATGCTCAAGGTGAAAGGGGATCTCCATCTGTCAAGCTCTCAAAAAGCTAGGAGTGACAATACGTGTACTGGGGCAGGGAGCAAGGGAGGAGCCCGAGGGGGATGGTGGGGGTTGGGCTGTAATCTGGTTCTCTCAGCAGTCTCTTTTAGTCAAGTGAGTGAACAATGCCAAGAGATAGAAGAATGCAACTCTACACATGAGAAGAACCAGCACAGCACTTCAGGACACTGTTTCTTACTAAGAACATTCACACACAGTTTTATCGTGCTTTAACTAAACTAGTCAGCAAAACAGATTCAGGTGATGATCTGTTTTTGCCGGCATCAACAAGCTCCAGATCTAATTATCACCTCTGAACAGCAACCAGACTGAAAGCTGTCAGTCAATTTAGTCTGCTATTGACTTCAGGAAAGATAATGCCTGACACAGTCCATTGTTACTACATTGGGCAAGTAACTTTCCTTCTTCCTTTATTTCCCACCTGGAAATGTGAGTAATAAAATCAACCTCATTCTTACAGTGCTTCACAATTTACAGATGAAGAGCACAATGTACAAGCTGAATATTCTATTTTGTCTCAGGATTCAAAAAAGCAATCCATGCAGTAGGCAAAAATATACTCTTATCTGGTACAGTATAACCAGAGCACATCAGTTTGCAAGATTAAGTAGTAATGATGAGAGGATTGCCAAATCTTTGCCTGAAGATCTCATACAACCTGTGGCACTTTCAGGCAGAGCACAGACTGCATTGCTTTATTCACTCTGGACAAAAATTTCAAGAACTAGAAATTAAAAGATCATAAATGTCAGGAAACAGTTTACCGACACTAAAGAGTACACATCCAAGAGAAAGAAGCAGACTGTGAAGGCATTTGGGGAGAAAGTGCACTTACATATACTTTATATATATGCACTTATAGATTTTGACATGGAAGGAGAAAGTAGTTCAACTTTTCATATGTGAAAATGTTTTTTCCATGTCCTCTATTTTTCTGTCTCAGCATTGCTATTTCACTTGACCATCAAACACCACAATACAAGTGTAACTGCAATATTTTCTGTTATAGAACAAGTCTTCCACTAATAAAATTCAGCTCTCTAGCTGAAGTGGATCCCTAAACAAAACACAAGCAGTTAATCAGACTGGTAGATTCAGTACTGAAATACTGGGGGAAAAGCAGAATACTCCATGTAAGAAACAAAGAAAATAATTTCTCAGAATTGGCTGCAAAAAGCTTTTACTATTGAAGATTATGTTTGGTTTTAAGTACAAATACTAAGAAATGCAAACCAAATTTAAATAGGTTAAAAAATAAAGACACATCCCTATCTTATGTCAAATAATAATAAAAAAGACTAATTTTCAGGTCTGTGGTTTTTTAAGAATTTCTTTAGTTACACCTGCAGTTCTAAATTTAACATGAGTAAATCTTCACAGTTATACACGAATTTCACTTGTGCATATGAAAAATTTCCACGGAAAAAATTTAAGTGTATGTAAAATTTTAACCTAAAATAAAAATGAAATTTCAAGTTTAAATGTAAAAGCATTATTTTTAAACTGTTATCACAGAGCCAACTTCACAGTAATTGAAATGGACAGTATTCTGATAATGCAGTCACATTTTCAATATGAAATAAAATCTCTATTCTGACAACGTGGCTTTCTTCTGACAACATGGCTAACTGTTCTAGACAGGTGGAAATGAGCCTGTATATGTGCCAGCCTAATCGCTGGAAAAAAGGAGATTTTCACTGCTACATGGATGTTCATTGAAATCTTTTACCATAGGCAATAGCATGTCAAACGGAAAATGCTCAGTTTTCACATAAGACTAAGAGGGAGTAAATTTAACCTTCTTATCAACTTTTACCACTATTTGCATTGAATCTGATCTGAAATGTGTAATTATGAAGAGTAGTAGTATCTGATATAGCCCTTCAGGGAACAACATGAAGCATGCTGTGAAGAACAGCGGCAGAAGGGACAAAGAAAAATTCCTAAATATAAAAGTGTAAGGAGGTAAGGTTGAACAACAAGATGGATAAAAGCCTACATAATTGCTTTGGGCTATACAACATACAACAAAATTTAAAATAGAATAAATTAAATACCTAAATTCCCTCACTGGCTACAAACAAAAATCATCAGTCACAAATTTACAGGAAGAAAAGTTTACAAGTAGAAAAGTCTTTGAGACAGTGAACTACCTCTAGTTGCTTAGTGAGAAGTAGTAAACATGGAAATAGAACTCAGAAAAAGTACACATCAAGGAAACTGCAGCAGTGTTCTGTTTCTGTATAAATACAGATTAATTTGTCCAGGACCTAAAACTAATGACATCCTTAGAGTTGTTGTGTAGAACTAGCAAAATTCTTTATGACATCATTATTTTAGTATGAACAAATCTTCTCCTAAATGTTTATAACACCATGCCAGTTACTTCAGCTGAGCTGACACAATGAATTTAAAATGGTCTAATACTTTTGACTTACCAGCAGATTAGCACATGATTAACTAGAGTAAAAGGATTATTACTACTGCTGTTATGAGATATTAACACTTTCGGTAATGCATTCTAGGGATGCTACATATAATTCCCATATTGAGAAAGCAGAATGAAGATCAAGTTTTCTTAATTTCAGTTATCCACAAATGATCCTGCAGTGAAGTAACAAAATCCTCTTTGATTAATACTTACTTTCCTAAGGTTCATTCAAGATAATTACAAACTGTAATGTAGGTTACAGAAAGAGTTGAACAAGTGAAGTATTTGGTCTTCCTTAAAGTAGTAGGTTAACAAACATCCTCAATTTATGCATGTACACAGGCACACACAAATCCACACACAGGCTTTATGAACAAGCTGAATGTCTGAAGTAGAGTGCATGATTAATACACTTAGCAAGACAGTGTTATATTCATTGAAGCTTGACATCAGGTCTGCAAAGAAGAGTTGTATTTGCAGAGAGGAGAAAGAGCAAAAACACCAACAGGAGGGAGAGGGATTCAGGGGACAGCTGAAGTGTGAAGTGATCCAGCAGGTTTTTGATAGGGTTGAGACTTAGCTTTGGGAACATAACAAAACAACCGCTACAAACTTAACCCCTTGACACTGGCAAGACTGTCAGTCTTAATGCTAAGCTCCCAAGCCCTAAAATTCAGACTCCATTTGGCAACATGCTAAGGGCTAGGAAGTTTTTTTTCCCTCCTGCCAAAGGTAATACGTTCTTGTGGCTTTATTTCTGTTTCTTGTACAGATGCTCTTCTGGATATATTAAGCTGTCTCTGCACTTCTTTTCTTTTTAGATTCAAGATTAATTTTTGTTATGCTTTAGTCTGTACAGCCTAAACCCCAAACATATTGTATGAAAAGGAACTAAGAAAACATGTAGAATTAAAGGCTAGGATCTTATGAGTTTCAGAGTCATATTATTTTTCTAGACAATTACATAAAGGTGAAAACTGATGATAGTGAATTCTAAGAAATCACAAATAAGCAAGAAAATCAGTTCTGTTATGGATGTGCTAACAGAAGAATATCCTTGGAATAAAACTGCATTCCTTAATTTGAAAACTGTTGTTGTTTCAAGTTTTGTGTAAAGTAACACGAAAAGGAAAGAAAGACAGTGATGAATCTCAATTTTGAAGTAATTTGTATTAATTCTGGGACACAGATCACAGTAAGGCTCTGCTGGTTAAGGTGGTCACAAAGGTAAAAAGAAATTACTTGGTTTTTCTGTGTATTAAAATCTGCTTGTTTCCTGCATGGTCATTTAAGCATAAATACAGGTAACAAAAAACTAGAGTTACAAGGTGAGACAAAAATTACAAGATTAGAAAACTCTGTGTTGCCTCCACAGTATTATCTGGTTCCCCCAGTTGTCATACAGCCAGGGAAAAAAGCACTTCCAGAAAGCTCACCAAAGATCAAACTGTGTCTGGTGACAGCAGTGACCAAGCTATAAGTAATGTTCAAAGGATTCAACAATGCCTGTGACTGATCATTCTCTTTCCCTTGCCATCACCTGCTGATTTTGTCCAGGTGTTTTATGGCTATCTTGAGGCTCTGGAGAACAGACAGAAAGAAGACTTTGCCAATTTCTTTTGTCTGGAATTGTGAATTCCTTACACAGATGGTGGACAGCCACAGGCTGGCCAACTACTTTCCCTCAGCCTCAGAGGGAAAGCATGAGAGTAATATTATCTTCTCCCAAAGTACCGTCTGTAACATGTCTGTGGTTAGGGAATAGGACAAGATGCCTTTTCTTAAAGAAAAAGGTTCTCCCTGCCTCACCCTGCCTTCCCCTTCCCAACCTTCCCCTCCCCCCCATGCACCCCATTCCCCAATATCGGTGGAGGGGGAGAAGGGGGAGCGGAGAAGAAAATAAATAAACAAAGACTTTGGATTGTATTAGTAAATTAAGCATTCCTAAGCAATTCAAGAGGTTTGTCTAATAAGATAATCTTGTGTTAACATGGTTTTGTAGTATGTTTACAGTCTCTTAAGTATTCCAAACAAATCCTGCTAAACATTACTCACAAAGCAAACCGACACATTTTGGCAGCAATCTTAAAAATGGGCACCAGGCGTAAGTCTCCTCACCCTTTTACTCTGCTCCTGTTCGCTTACAAGAAAGCCCATTACTTATGTAAATTACTGCTAAGCATGTAGTTACCTAATTGCACAAGTACCTATTTAGATATGAACTCTTCTCCTGCAGCGATGCAAGTGCAATTTTGAAACTGGTTATTTAAAGTAAAACAGCTACACCCCCACTTCTGACCTCTGGAAGTGTGACTACATACCAGGGAATGGAGAGAATGTAACAAAATATTTGTGCAACACTTAAGCACCTGACAAAGCAAATTTTACAGAAAAATGTGCAACTACTTCCAGTCCTCAAAACTGGAAAGCCTTAGAAAAATATGTTTATTTTATATACATTTCACTATGAAGAAGCTAGATACAAATCTTATATGCAAAACATATCACTGTCAGACTGTCTTGTTGCACTCTTTGAAAAAAAATTATGTTTGTAATATGCAATTATTTAGGAAGTTTCAAAATACATACTAGAATATATGTAGTTACCCAAGACTCAAATTACAGTCAAACTTCAGGAAACTCAGAGCTTCACCTATCCCGTAAGCTGTTTCAGTTTTGCTTATAGGTGATGTGAATGAACTCTGAACTCATTAGAAAGATGTAAAGCAATGTACTCCTCTTAGATTCTCAAGATACAGACTCACTCCTCACCCCCACCCTTCATCTAGAGATCAATGTTAACGTATACACAGGGAGAGCAGAGTTATAGAGATGATTTCTGCCATGCAGATCTGAGACCACAATTAAGTCCTGCTCTAAATTATTTATTTTAATGCTAAAGGGTGTAACATTTTCATCTTTTTGGAAAAGTATACTCAGCAGTTATAAAATTTAGCATCATAAATGTTAGAGAAGGGAAGGACCATTACATCACCCTGCCCGTCTCCAGCCAAAGCAGCCTAGTTCTCTACTGTATATTTTTTAGCCTTATACATAATGTTTCCAATAATAATCTGCTGATATTTAAACTGTCTGAATAACATTAACACTAAGAAAACCATCTGTGATTGTAAAGGAAAAATGCAAAGCTCATAGAAGAAATGAACAGGTAACTTCAGAACTGTAAGTCCCCTTTTTCTTACCACCACAGGTAGCAGCAGTAAAGCTTCTATACACTGCTTGGTCTACCAGCATGTCATAACCCTGACATATAGAGGTCAACTTCATGGCTGAAAAAGTAGCTTAGCCTCCATGGCTCATTTCATCCTTCAGCCTCCTGCTGTGATTACTGACAATTTAGCCAATGTATGTATTTATTTTTATTTCCGTACTGTACCCAAACACAGATACAGCCACATAACATACTGGTAATATCCATAAAAAGGCCACAGTGGATGACCCTACACAAAAATCATCCAGAAGTGTTTGTGCTTATTTTTTTCCACAAAGATGCATAAAACTTCTCTGTGATAGTAGAAGCACCCAAACAGAAATATTTCCGTGCCCTATACAAAACCCTGTTAATTTTTATTTTACCCTATTACATCTTCCCTTTGAGATATTAATTTTAACTTTATCCCTCTCAGTCTTCTCAGACAGATAAGAACAACCAGAAGGGTAGTCAGCCCAGGGTCTGGGAGCCTAATGAAATTAAGTAAGTTCCATGGATGAGGCTGTCACACTGTATACTGAAATCCTATCAACTCCAGCATCTCTGCCAAGCATTTAATCCATAAAAGCCTACACAACGCAGCTGTGTTTCAGGGGAGGGGAGAAAGGAGGAGGAAGAATTTTTTGTTTATTTTAGGAGGGGTTTTTTTGTTTCCTTTCATTATTTTGAGGAATGTATCTTTCTACTTCACGGTGTCTTGAAATATTAAAAGGGGACATCACTGTTGGTGCAGATTGTAATGTCACACCCAAGTAAGCACCATAAACAAAGTAACTGTGGACAAATTGTTCCTAGGTGAGGGAAAACTGGATCCAAGTGTAGATGACGGAACTCACTTCAACTTGGCAGGACGATTGCCCAGCACAAGAAGCTCAGTCCAGGAGAGAATGACCGGAGAATGGGAGAAAAAAATGTGCCTACTGGGAATTGGGCTGAGAATGCCATGCTGCCCTCAGATGTTAACAGCAGTCTGAAGATGGCCTGGACTGAATTCAAACTGGTGACCTAAAGCAGAAAGACTCTGTATCTAACTAGTAATCCCCTGAACCAGGGTACTTCTGTAGTTTTAATCACAAAACAAAACTTGCAGTCCCATGGGAGACTTCACTGGAGGGCAGCGTGCTAGATACTAAAAGAAATTTAAAAGCAAACAAAAAAAATTGCTATTTTTTCCCATCAAATGATAGTGCTCCTGTGTTATCTTTATCAAAGCTAAAAACTGGGGAGAAAGCCTAAAAATAAAACAACACTTCTTACCACTATTGAATATTTTTCCCCAATCTTGTTGGATAGTGATTAATAGCTGAAATTTCTTCAGTTCCACTTGATGATTCAGTTTTTCATTATCTTAGTGAGCTTTCAGGCTTAAAATTTGCAAGATATTCACACAGCAAGCAAGCAAGAAAATAAAAGTCTGTCTGACTAGGCTTAGCACAACCCATGGGATGTAATTATCTGCATTTAAAACATAACAAGAGTGTACATCATCAATCCTCAATTTAATGGAGGCTTCACAACACCACAACACAGCCTCAGCAGCTGAAGTTACTTAGAGTGAAAGTGTAACCCACAAAGTAAGACTGGCTGCTTCTTGGAAATGACAGAAATCACATTATAATTGATAACAGTGAAATAACATGGCATACCCTTCTTTTCAAGAAAGTGTTAAGCTCTTAGATGATTGGTAAATGATGAAAGAAAGCATGGTAAGTCTTATGTATTGTAGATAAAATTTACAAACTATGACTACATAATCTTATTAGTTAAATATATATACTGTGAGCATCTCAGAAACCTTAAGAAATTATATCCCCAAGTTAATATTTTTCAGAGCAGAAAAATACTGGTTTTAAAAGGTCTTATTTTTATTTTTAATTCAGCATCTTTCCCATATAATTCCCCTTGTCTAGTGAGGTTATCTATGGATCACAACTATAATAATCTATTAACTGCAGGGTTTCTTAATACATAGTGAGTTTTTATTTTTACATGAGTAACAAACATTACTTTTCAATGTCAGAAACAGGAGACTATGCAATGGTCTCATATGTGCCAACATTTTTGGTTTTAATTTAAGCTTATTTTGAGTTCCATCAGCAAGGGAGAAGAAAGCTGTGAAATGGTAACATTCCTATTACTTCCACTGTAGTCAGTGACTTAAAACAAGAAAAGAAAAAAGGATATGCTAGAAGATTAAGCCAACAAAATAGTTGCTTCAAGGCAGATATTTCTTTATGTCATGCTTTAGCCTGGAACAAAGTTTTACACACAACTTATAACTCTGCAAAAAAAGGGATTTATAGTTCAAGGGTTACCAATACAACCTTAAGAACAGCATGCTACTGACACCTTAACTACAGCATTGCAAATGGTACTGCTGCAATAAACCACCTCATTCTGTCTTTTTTACTGAGAGACTGCTGCAATCATTAAAGTATTCTTGCCCTCTGTAAGCTTGGGAGTGGTCTGTCCATAAGTTATTAATAAACCATGGAAAGGTGCACCAGCAGACCAACTATTCCTATAAAAGAAAGCCTCATGAATATTCAGGTGTATGTTGACTCTTACAGCAGCGGACAAAGGGAACCCAATTGCAGCCCCCTATTCTACCAGAGAAACCTCCTGATGCAGTGATATTTTATTTTGAATAATAGCAACTAGATTTGTGACAATCTCTTTTGCAAAGCTAAATAACTGTTGTTCCTGTAAGAATGTGAGTGGAGGGAGTGCTATCAGCTTCGTTAAAAAAAACCCCAAAATCCACAACAATGAGTATGCACTGTAGACGTTTGTCTTTATTATAACTAGAATTACATTACCTATAATTTAACATCTGCACAGATTTACTGCTAAAATAACAGTCACTGTGGCTGGATGCATCATGTTCAGTAATTAGAACTACCTGTTTGGTAGCAAGATTCCCCTTCTAGTCAAACCTGATGCAGCATGGATGGGCAAACGCATGTGTAAGAAATGCACACACAATTCGAAACACTCTGACTACAGTTTTCCTCTCGTACTCAATACCTTTTAGAGACTCCCACTGACTGTTATTTCTGACTTTCCCCTTCTAAATTGAAATCTCTTGACCATAATCTGTTTGAGCAACATTAGACACAAAACATCATTGATGCAGAAGACTTCTGAGTGGGATTTAGCAGAGGCTTGTTCGTCTGAATTATTTGTCATTTTATTTTTCTTTCTCAAAAACATTTTTCTTTAAAGAACAGCTCTTCTATGCTTAAGATCTGAATGCACACTAGATATCCTTTCAGGGCCAGCACAGACTTCCTTAACCAAATCCACTGCTTCCTTTACAAACTGAACAGAACTCCATTAATTCTGTACATCCTCTAAAACTTAGAAAGGAGCACCTTTACATGCAAAATCAGGCATCTCACAAGTGAAATGGAGTAGTCAGAGCACATATTTTAATACGCAGCTCTTAAACATTCAATAAAGTGAGTCAGATGAATTAAGAAAAAGGCTTTGCTTTTGACTGTGTTACATGCAAAATTATTTGTAAGATTACACTAGACATACATTTGAACAAGCACAGATTCTTATACATTTAGTCAAATTATCTCAGAATATATAGAGAATTAACCGTGTTTTCTTTCAGATAAATTTAATGTAAGCTTTCTGTCCTTAAAACAGAACCAATGGGGAAACAAAATATGTTTAGCCCTAAAATAGTTGTGGTAATTCAATCCCTGCTCTCTCCTTATTTTCTTGACGACAAAGAGAAAGTCCCAGCTAGCAAGGCCACCTGCAACGATTACTCCTCCATCCACACCCACGGAACATGAAAATGAGCCAATGATCATTAACCTTAATTTCTTCTAACATAAACCTCAGCTTTCTCCCCCTCCCTCCCCACCTCCCCAAAGTTTACTTCTTTAGAAACTCCCTTGAGATTAAGAAGAGGAGAGAAAAAGAAAAAAGAGGGGGAAAAAAACAAGGGGAAAGTCATAACTGCGGGGGGAAAAAATCAAAATAACCAAAAAGAACTCAGTAGCTTTTTTTTTCCCCTCTATTTCACAGCTGGCTTATTTTAACTGCACAGTGGTCATATAAAGGGCAGTATCATCTCCTTGATTGCAACTTCTTTCCCTCCTCTGTCTCTCTCTCCAAGCAATAATGTAAATGCTAATGCATGGGTTTTCTAGGGGCTTTTTTAGATTATTTTTTGTCCCTGAAGAAATTTGTGGGTATGGGTAGTTGGCAAAAACAAAGATGGGTCTGGATGTTAGGAATGCAGGTGTGGTCCAATGTCAGGACTAAAGGGCTAAGCACAGCTGGGTGGGTTATTTCCAGTGTAACTACTTCAAAATACAGTACAGAATGCATCACACCTCTTGGTCATCCACATTCTGTTACTGCCAAATGAAATAATTTTTCATTCAAGCTGTGTGGGACTAGTTCCCACTGGCATTACATCACTTGCTAATGAATAAGGCACTTATTTGTCCCTCTGAAGAAATATTATGTATAGAAGTATAAAAATACACAGTAGTGATATAATGTATAAAATAATCATGCTCTAGAAATAATGATTTGAATAGCACTAACATGTGTTCTGAAAACAAATATCCTGTTACCTTGCTAAGTGTCTGGACAGAGCTAGATAGACTTTAATAAACATTTTCAAAGCAATTATACATCTATAAACTGAAGAACTTATCAGTTCATTGAAGTATGCTTGGCTATATCCCCTGATGGAGTCATCTTTTTCCTGAAAATAATTTAAAAATCATTATACAGCTAAATAAACACAAAAAGCTATTTTAATTTTTTTTTAATTGGGATTACTGGATTAAAAAGTAAATAAATGTTCAAAGAACATAACAGGAGTGGGATAGTATTACCTTCAAATACATTACAACAAGCTGTTTGTCGCCTACCAAACACATACAGCAGGGCTTCTGTGGAGACCAGGAGGCAGATAGTAACTTTGATCACGCAGACATTCCTCATTATTTCAGACCTCAAATCAAGCAGCAACAGTCAGGGGAAGAAAGGGATGAGAGACATGGGGTTTCTGAGAAGGAATAGGGAAGCAGACTGCAATTTTGTCCAAGGTTCAGCACCCTAATTTAAACAAAAATAGGCTATCAGCATCTGTGCTTCCCTGCAGCCCCCTCTTCTTCCCCATGCTTTCTAGCCTCCTGGTTCACTAAAAATGACAAGCACATTTTCTGGGCTCTGATTTTTTATCAAGCTGACAAAGGTCAACAATACTAGCCAGAACAGTGTTGAAGTATTCAGTGCCACAGGTCATTCTAATAGATACTGGAGGGACTTATTGCAACACCACTGTAAACCAAGACAGTACAGTTTTAAGAGGCAGCACTTTGTACGTTCACAGCCTGGTTAATTTAATGCAATACTGGCCTCTTGTTTGCAAAATATCATCAGCACATTTCAGAGACGGTATCTTTCTGTGGGTGACAGTAAGGTGACTGAATTCAGGCATGTTAACAGATGCACCTTTTTATGCTCTGTTAAACCATGTCACAGACTACAGCTCCTAAGTGAATTCTGTTATTTATGCAGCAGCCAGCTGAGCTAATTATCAGAGACAGACCTGTTCTAGCTCTATAAAGTCCAGTGGCTGTGTATATGTGTAAAGAGGCTGGGACAGAAAATGAGATGGGGGTGTGTGGTGTTTGGGTGTGTGGAGAGGAGATTATTTTTGAAAGCACATTCTTAAACACATGGCTTTGAAGTGTTCATGTTGTTTCATTGGTGCTATGAAGGATGGGGGGAGATGTATAAGCAGCTTGAGAATATAGTAATATTTGGTTCAAATGTGCTGTGTGTCCTCCCCCATCGGCCCTCCCCTTTTTTTCTCATTTGAACTGTTATGTTTAGGTCTGAACAGCTACAAAATAAACATTAGTACAAAACCTTCTCCAACACTCAAAGATAGTGTAATCAACAGAGCTTGTTACGTACCCCTGTACAACTCCGGTCTGTTTTACCATGTGTGGGCACAGGAACACCCACTTACAGCTCTGCTTCAAGTATTCCAGTCTGCCAAGAATTCTCCACAAGCCTTTATGCTACAGTTGCATTTTATCAACAACTGCAGCTACCTTCCTTCAAAGATTCAAAATTCTGAAACAGTCTGTCTGCTTTTTACGAAATTAACATCATCTGCTTGCATGACTTCTTCCTGAACTACAATTTTCAGTAAGTAAGATCATGATACTCAAGAGAAAAGAGGTGAAAAGGGACTTGATGTCGACAATTTTTTTACTACTTATGACTAAATGACCTTAATTAAAGAATTAAATTCATTTGTCTTATGAGCAATGTTAGGACTTTTTTAGTTTGTATTTTGTTGGGTTTTTTTTGGGGGGGGTTAGTGTTTTGGGGTTTTTTTATCAGCATACAATTTAGCTAATAACTGGTTGTGGCCAATCTTTAACAAGTCACATATTTCCATTGTCCCTTCACCCCCTGCTTATGCTTTTACCACATCCTAACAAAAACATGACCAGAACTGGTGAAAAACATACGGTTTCAACTAATGAATCACATACTTTCCCGCAAGTGTAGTAAGTACTACCAGCTGTGACAGTCTTGCTTTGGCAGTGGAACCAGTGCAGAACAAGGCTGACACATCTGAAACCAGCTGTACTGAAAAACCACAAGCAATATAAGCCCGTCTGCCTTCTCAGGGGCTTCTTTGTCTTTGTCTCTGTCTCTCCTCTGTCCCTAAAACTTGCCAGCCATCTTGTTTTGACAGAGTTCAGAGTTTCAGAAGTTTCAATGAAGAAAAAAATCCGCTGATTCAGGAAACTAGGTTTCAAGAAAATGATAAGGAGGTCTTTGTCAAACTAGCCCCAGTCATGAAATTTAAAGAGCCAGAGTATGCATCTAGCTGTTCTGCTTGCATATCACCTTAAAGCACAGAAAAAGACATGCATACACTTAAAACATGCCTATGTCCATAAATTCATATTTGTACCTCAAAGCACAGAATGGTTTTCACGAATGAAGGAGGGTGCGGGGAGGAATGCTGTCCTGAGATTTGTAATCTTTATCAGATTAAATCTAGGGAAGTCATGAAACTCACAAACGACTTCCTTAATCTCTAATTAATTACAATACCCCATCAGGAGACCCAGTAAAACTTATACTTCACCACATTGTAAATGGCATGAACTTTACTGAAGACTATTCCAACAGTGTTTCAGAAAGGCTTTTAAAAATCTTGATGAGGATAATTTTTCGATTCTTCTACTCTTAAGAGCGGGAACCAAAAATTAACATAAACCTACTATACTTGACTGAGATGGAGTAGAGCAAAAATAATCAATGTTGACAGAAAAATAAAAGTTCAGAATTGACTTAGAGTGGTAGTCCCTTATATAACAAAGACTGTGATATTCAGGTTTGATGTTCTGAGTCCATCTAAAATGAAGTACTGAATAACAAATGGTGATTCATTCTGCTTTTCCCCTCTCCCCTCAAAAAAAATCCCAACCTGTTGCTTCCATCCCTGTAGCAATGCACTATATAAACCCTAGCAGTCCTTCAAAAGTCAAGATCCTGCTCCAGAATTAAGTCTTTACTTATCCTGTTGATCACATAGGTACATGTATGCATTTTAGAGAATATTCATTTAGGAAAAAGTTTAAATATTGACAGAAATTGATTTTTCATTAACAACACCTTTTTCAGAATTTTTGAAAAAATTAGATTAAATAATTGTCTTGTGATGTATTCTTGAAAATACCATAATAAGTATATCACACATATATCATAAGATTTTCCAGCAGACATATGTCCACACTTCAATATATATTGAACATGCATGTAAGAACAGTCATACCCCACAGCAGTCTGTACCCTTTTGGCAAATGGTTTTTGCAGAGTATGCATGTGCACACAAACACTGTAAACATATTCAGCCGCTTTAAGGTTTTGTTTCTCACTGGGGATAGTCATATTACCCCCAAGCAGTAAAATCATTAAGTGAGCTATTGAGAGCCTGCCTATCAAGTGCAAAAAACCACTTTAATGCAGTATACACATACACTTTGTAGAAAAACTGTTTTAAGTATAGTCTAACATATAAATAAATGTGCTGTGATCTCTCCCTACCTAACACACTCATGAGGTCATTCTAAGATACTAAGAGCAACACATGAACTGCAAGTCCAGTTATACAGACCTCCATCTGTAATCAGGGAGGGAATCACTAACAAAGAAGAATTTCAGCTAACAGTTGAAATGATGAGAAACTTCTCAAGTCAGGTGTGACATATAAAACAGCACCATGATTTTAAGAACTGTTTAGATTATTATTCGTTCCTAGATGTGCCATGTATTCTTTCCATTTTCAAATTAAAAAGAAATCCCTTTCATGGTATTTGTGTTCATCTCTTTCTTGTGTATGGTTCATGGTTCCTGAATATATTTGTAGGCAAAAATTGTGTTACCTATACTAAAGGTAACAGTGATAATGTTCTTACAACTGAGGCTTTCACCAGCACAGAAAAATGGAAACTATTATCAAAGGATGCTGAAACTCATATCCACCCTCTCTTTCTTGATAAGACAGACTGAATACAGCTCAGACTTACGCCCTCTAATGAGCTGAATGGATCAGAATTTTAAAGGTTTTTTTTGGATGGGACAGGTATAGCAGTTTATGAAAAGAACTGACATAGTCTTTCAAGTATCTTCTATATTACCCTAACATCAGCCCTGCACCAGCAGCATCATCTGTGTAGCCTCTTCATTGCCATAAGCTAAAAGGAAATTACAAATCTGAGTGCTGTATACACTTGAAAATCACATTTTTAAACTGTAGGTCAGAAGGTGTGTTTGTTTCAATTATTTACTGGTTTACCTCAAACTACAAATTAATAAAACATATTTCCACTTAATATGAAAAAGGTCTTCAGCAGGTCTTTGTAGAGTCAAATAAAGAACAGTCATAACAAAAAAAAATGCTATCGCTAAATAAGCTTTAGAATACACATTACCTTCTAATGCAAACTTTATAGTTTCTGTGAGCAGAAAACTCAACACAGATTCACAAATTCAAATAAAAGAAAAAAAATAAAATCAGTCAAGCATCAAAAGAAAATCCTGGAGGAAGACCATTAGAGATATCCAGCATCATTATTGGAGGCATAACTTTTGCATAGTGTCTTATAATTTCATTTACAATTATACTGCTAATTCTAAATCCCTGTTTTCAAATGTTTACTAAAATGAGACCTGAATAAGCTTATTAGCAGATATCTTTTTATTTAATATTTTTACTTCAATTTCTTCTCAAACTGACATTTTATAAAAACCAAAATTCAATTTAACATAAAGTGATTCAAAAATTTACAGTATAAAGTACAGTAACATGTACATTACAACATCTCACTACAGTTTCCTGAGCAGAGCAAAATATATACATGTTCATTTCCCTAAATGGGAAATAGAACCTCTGTTTGTCCTGTTTAAATTAATGTTTGTTTATCATACAACTTTTTTACACTCAAATATTAAAAAAACCCCAAAAACCTACTATTATAGCAAGGAATTGCTGAGAATAATTAAACTGACAAATAACTTCTTTTTTTTTTTCTTGCAAAAAGTTTTGAAGCATTAATCCAATCTACTATGATTCAAACCCAGTGTCACATAACTTGGCCAAATATAAAATTTGTCTTGATTTCCAGAAATGTTCACACTGCTTGAACGCAAACTGTAGGTTGTTTTCTAGCAACTATAAGATTTATAGGAATTGCAGATTATCAAAGCACTTTCTATAAATCATAATTTAGTGTATAAGTTAACAGTTTGACTAAGCCAGGTTACAATTAACAGCAGTGACCATGAAAAGAAGTGATAGCTACTGGTAGGTAGCTAATATTCAATGTTAGAAAATCATATTATTTCTTTTAAGAAAAATAAGCAAAACCATAGATTTGTCCATGACAGCCCTATTCACTGCTTCTCTGAGGGGCAGACTGACTTTAAAATCATCAACTCATCTACCTTCAGGTACACATCAACTTTATTTGGAAATAGTTATCCTTCTTTCCCAGAAAAGGGAGCATCCAAGGCAGCAAATGAGCTTTGTTGGGAATTGTTTCTTTAAGTGCCCTGGCAGGGCGGAGTTGGGAAAGTCACAAAAGTTTTAAATGACTCTGTTGTGTTATGTTAATGAAGCAACTTGCAGGAGTGGGCTGGAGTTCTCGAGCTAGCAACAGAGAGATGCGGGATGGGCGGTTGCCAGGAGGGGATAGTTGCTAGAGCAGAAGTGACCAATGAATATTTACCTGATGTTTTGGCCTGCTTGTCCTGTATAAACAACGAGTAGACCCTGAATAAAGGAACTTCATCTGAAATCATATTGATTTGTTCGTGAAGTTCGTTAGCCCCTGCCGTGTTACCGCTTTGAAGGCAGCTGTTCTTCAACATGTTGACTGGGTGACACAGAGATACAGTGTTTAAGTCAAGTAAGTACCAGACAGCTCAAAGGTACCCCTGTATGAGGCATGTAAATGACATAGAAGACTGTGAATCTAAAATTTAAGTAACTGTTTTATATTTACATGTGTATACCTGGATTTACCCTTTGGAGCTACATTAAAAAAAAAAATATTCCTCTCAGCTTTTCATGTGCAACTCTACAGTTTCTCAGTAAGAAATGTATACTTCTGCCCAAAAACACTAACTATGCAATATTTAAGCCATGAGCTTTGGGTTTTCGGCATTTTCTATCTTTTTTTTTTAAATCATAGACTAATTTAGGTTGTACGGAAACTCTGGAGGTCATGCAGTCAAAGTCATCCTGAACGTAGGGATACTTTTAACCAACTCATTCAACGTCTTTTCTGTTTGAATTTTTCTAGAAATGGTTTTGCATGCACTGTTTTGTTTGGGTTTTTTTCTTCTTAATTTTAAAATTACACTAATAACAGAACACTTGACCTATCTTATTAGGCATTACTATCCACAAAAAGAAAAATAAACATGGTTGTTGAAAGATTTGTCCATAAATAGATGGCACAGTCAGGACCAGAGGTCGGGAACTTGCTGTTCAATCTATCGAACACTGCTATCTAACCAGTATTTATGCTGGCTTTTAAATAGAGTTCATCTTCAAATTAGTCTTACCTGCTTAGTAAAATAACCCTATGTACTTGTATCCTAGTAAAAAAAAGAATGTAAAAAATATTACATGGGCTAGCAATAAATTATTACTGAAGCAATACTAAAGTCTACTTCATCTCAAAAGGGAATCTTTATATCCATTCTGTGCTTACATCTTGTCAGAAAACACTTAACCAAATCAAAAGTAATTACAAATGTCCTTCACATCCTCCTACTTTCTTGCCTTTTAATATGTTAGAAAAGCATACCATACCCACAAAAAAGCCCTTTTCAACTTCCCTAATCACCACCATTAGGTGCACAGTTATAATTCCGCAGTAATAGTTTTTGTTATATCTTTTCTTTGTATCAAAAACCCCATCTCAGCTTTTCAAAATGAAAAGTAAAACGTCTCAGTACCTGCGCAAAGACAAGTATGTTTAACAGATACATTTTATGTGTCACTACAGATACAAGTCCTTAGAAGAGGACCATTAGTCTTTTGTTACAAAACAGTTTCCTTTGCTTCCTAAGGTACAAAATTATCTTAGCCAAAGCTAGCATTGCTGCAGATGTGAGCTGTGTTACTATATAACAGGCACAGCAGTGGCTTAAAAAATCTGACCAGCCCTAGTAATACAATTTACCTACATGCAGTCTACATAAGCAGTTATATTGGATTTAGCTTGTGTTTAGCACCACTTGATAGAAACCACCAATGTAGTAGTAGTCTACATAATTTACATAAATTACATGTAGTCTAATCCATATGGAAACCATATTTTAGCAGCGACCAGTATTTGAACACTCTGCCTTGCTGTCTTACAGACAGGTTCTTTCTTCCTTCTCACTAGCTGTGCTTTTCCTATGATTTAAGAAGATATTTAGCTTATTAAACAAGTCATTTGAATATCCATACTACAGTTAAAAAGTGATTAATTTTATCCCATGTTATACTGATAACAAGACAACTTTGCTCTTTGAAATGTAGTGCACTGAATTACACTCATCTCTAATTTTTTTAAAGCACAGGCTAATAACAACAATCCACTGCATGAGCGTCATTATTTGTCTAAGTTACTAATGACTTTTAATTGTTTGCTTTATGATAAGTCTCTTTACTTTAGTCTCTGTCATGTATAATTAACCAACAGGACACAAATAAATACAAACACAAAGTAGTTAAATATTGTATCATAATATTGTGTAATTTTATATTTCAGTATTTTTGTTTAATAGTGATGGCATCAGCTACATTTCATAATATATCAGTTAATATATTATAATATATCAGTTAGCAGGGAGAAAAAGGAGGTTCTAACAAAAGTACTTCTAGAAAAATAAAAGCTATTACAACAACAGCAGGTCTAGACAATTTCTCTGTTGTTTATTTGAATCTTTAAGACAGAAAGAAAAGCTTAAGGATTTTACCTAAATAAACTAGTTAGAGAAATGTAATGTGTACTGTGATCTAAGAGATAGGTATATATATACACATATAGGTATATACGTATATATATAAAGTGCTATTATAAGGTAATAGTTAAGGACCTAGATGAGATGCTGGAAAATCCAGTCTGGGAAATCAGACTGGATTTCACAGAAAATTGCAACATTGATAAGGAGTTTTAAACTAAGTCTAACAGTGTATAAATACTTCTATCTCTATGATGTAATTCCATACAATTCAGAAGGCTTGTATTAGGAACACAGTTCTTCATAGCTCACATGCAATGTAAACTTTCAAACATCTGGTGAACTTCAAGGTAGAGCCTTCCATCTTCCCAGAGAGTTATCAGTTGGACTATAAAGTTATCAGCGTTTGCACACTTCTCCGTGAGATGCAATCTACTTGCCTGAGAACATGAGGGAGAGACAGGAATTCCTGTTCCAGTTCCAAATTGGTGGACTCTGTGAGACTTCTGGTAAGACAAGAACTCCCAGCTGCCTCACTTTCACAGCCTCCAGAAACAGGGATATTTATGTCCCTACTTTTCAGACCAGCAAGAATTAATGGTTGAATTACCAATCATTATATGAATACCTAAATAAAATTGGAATGAAATTGCTCACTTCACAGTGCCTGAACACAGACACTTTAATACAGGGGGGAGTGTGTTAAAACAGAAGTGGCAACTAACATTGACATATAAACAACACCTCTTTCAGGTGCAAATATGATGATACCTTTTTATGAAAGTAAAACAGACCTTCAGTAGCCTAGATAGTACAGCTAGTGCCTTAATAAAGTATAATTCATCACAACACAGTCCTCTCCAGATCAAGTGACTCTTCAAAAGCACAATTCCAATGAAGTCAGTATGCAGCAGTGACCTCACAAGGATGCACAGAATACCTTGGTGTGTGCCTCAAAGGTCATGACCACCAGAGGTATTTCACAAATCTGATAAGCTAGAATACCTGGAGGGTGTGGAATCTGGATACTATTCAAAACCCTTGTTTTTGACATGACTTTTATCTATCAAAGACCAACATGTGTCCCCAGACTAGGAACTGGTAACACAAACACAGTATGTACCATCAGCATCTTGTCTTGATTGCTATTAAGAAATCTGCATCCCAACAAGGCAAAGAGGAAGTAAATACCGAGGCAGAAGTCAATATCAACAACAGCCTTCATTATAAAAAATGCAGAGGAATGACAATAAAAGTTTGAAGACAATGAAATTATTCTTTTAAGGTATTATTCATAACTTCTCAGAGATGTGTTTTAGTGACTGACAAATCTCATAAACAAGAAAAAAATATTATAACAACAAATTACAATTAGATGGCATGCATCCCTCAAAGACTTGAAACGTTTCAGAGGAATACTCATTCCCAATTTACAGTCAGAAAAAGCAAGGTATACCAACTGGAACTTGGAATTAATTAAAAAAAGAAATTAAAAGTTCAAATTCTATAGATCCAGAAAAATCAGAATTCAGGGAGACAGAACAGAAAGAAACTGAACTTGATACTACTCATTCTTACAGATTCTCTCACTAAACTAAGCTTACTTTCATACAAAGATGATGAAAAGGTATATAAACAACACTGCTATGGTTTTAATCTCCTAGTATAACAAGTAGCAAATAAATCTCATGCTTAAATATAACACCTACAAGTGGCAATCTCTATCTAAAGCTACACTGCTCTAAACTCTTCAGTTGAGTAAATGAAATTGCACATTCCATGAAAATTCTACTAATTCGTAGTTCCAAAATTTCACAAATGCTTAGGCCCTGTTTTGCTGATTCTTTGAAACCAGCTATTCATAATGTGCTGAGACTCCTAATATTCAGGTAAAAGAAAAAAAAAAGCAATTTGATCTGGAGAGTTTATGTGGGCACTTTGGGCAACTGTCTCAAAAAATGTTCAGTGCTCCAGATGAAAATCTTATGACAGATCCTGTTTTATAAACACAAAACAGGTGTAATCATTGATAATGATTACTGATTTTTCAGATAGCATTCCAAATTCTTACAGAACCTTACAGGTTACTATTCACAGAGGATATGCAACTAATATCACTGAATAATTATGTTTTTCTTTGTTTAGATATCACAAATTTCTGAATAAAATCACATGCTATTTTCATAGATAATTATTTATAGTTTGGGTCACATCTATTTAACACGGAAAAACCGGCAGACCTCTAACTGTTGTGTGAAAACTACTGGCAGAAATTTAAGTATGTTCATATTTTTCTAACTTCTAATTTCAGTGTTCTGCTACTAATTAACGTAAAAAACAGAACAAAAGCTCACTGCTTGGCTATTGACTTCTGCACACAGATGTAAAATACACAGATTTCAATAATGATTTCAAGGTGACAGAAACCAAAAGATGTCCAAAACAGTGCTGTTGAGTATTGGTTTTCAGATTAGCATCTTCATAAATGTAGAAAGTACAGTTAAAACTAAAATCTTAATTTGACATACACTCTAAATCATTTTACAGTTATATACTATATGAAGAGAAAATGCAGGAGAGTCTCCAATATGTAGGGATGTAAAAACCTTAAATATAAGCTGATATGCTGAATCACATGACCTGAAGTCATTACCAAAGAAGAAAGACTAGCACTCTAGATAGATAGCAATAATGCAATCCCCTCTAAGTGGATGCATAACGATCTTGAAAACCAGAAGATGTAAATTTCTGTCTACATCTGTTAAAAATGTCTTCTGGGGTCATCTTTTAAAAATTACAACAATGAGTAGTTACCTGTATGACTGACAGAAAACTAGCATAGGAGATAATTTAAAACATGCATAAACATTAACTGAACATTGCAAAGAATGTGCAACTACGTTGATGATCAGCCCTTGCAGTCAGCATGACATTTTGTAACATTAACAAAAACATTTAACAAAATTTCCAACCTGCAGATTTCACTCTATTCTAATTCCAGCACCTAGTGAATCTACCATGATAAAATTTGTTCAAGTAGGAAAAGTACTAATAATTTTGACCTGATTTCCACATAGTCATTAACATTTGGGGGAAAAAGTGGGGTGAAGATGCAGTTGTCTAATGAAGTTCTGAATTGCACTGTTCTTTTGCAGAAGCTGAGTTTAGTTGTTAGAGCAAGAAAAATGTGAAAATATAAAGGTGCTCTTGTCCCAAAAGATGAAGAACAATCGCAGGCAACCTCTGCTTTCAGAGGAATTTTTTCAGTCTCTTATACTCAGTTTTCTAAGTTTACATTCACAACCACTGTTGTGTTTTCTGCTAGTATTGAAGAGTGACAGGTCCATAGAAACAGCAGGGGAAAGAAGTTACACACTGATGTCAAACTCACAATTAATATAGGGTGGAATAGTTTTCACATTCAGCACTCCTCACTTCCACAAATCTGTGGCAGCACATGAAAGGAGAGCAGGTAATTCACTTACAGACATGTGAGACTGTTTGCTTTACAGTACCTCCTAAAATTATTTTCTTCAATAATGAAAAGAATAATCCTCAAAACCACAGAAATGTTAGAAACTACTCAGAATTGTTACCCATACTTTTCTGGAAGACATGTGGAACCTCATAAGATGACTACCTAGCCTGGTCTTCCTATATTCTTATATACTATGAAAGCACTTATCTGAAATTCTCTGTATTGCTCTCCTGATTCACATTGCCTGAGCTATTTTTGAGCAGACTGGAGTAATGCTACAGCAGCTTTACTTTACATCTACACAAACTCCATTCGCAGACAGCAGTCATTTTCTGAGCTTATTTTCCTTCTTCCCTACATCATATGTCAATATTTCCACCATTAAGAGATTTATTCACAGAAATCACGGCACAACTCTGGAGTTAAAAGGTGTGACTAGCACTATAATGCCTAGGATCCTGTTTGGTTTGTGAAGGATCCTAAGTCTGGTACCTTTGTGTTACAGTTGGGCTGCAGAATTATCTAATAGAAATAATAACCATGTCCAGCGTCCCCAAGCAGGATCAACCTCTTTGCATATGCACTTCACAGATGGCTTTTATCACTCTGGCTTACTTGCAAAAACTACTGGGCTAGTTGTACACAGTCTGAATTTTCAGGAAGGTCCAACTGTACAGGTGGCCTGTTCATGTGCACCAAGCCCACTGTCCTTCCATATTTTGCAGATACTATCTGTTTAGTGCATGTGCAATAAAACTAGCCTTTTTTTGAAGCATGAGGCTCATTGACCATGTGATGTAGAGAATGTAAACACATTTTTATGTCTAGGAAATCATAAGCAGAAATACAATGAACATAGTATGCACCACATCTGCCTCTCAACAATGTAATCAGAAATAAACTCACTTACTGATGGATTGTTTGCCCTAATGAATACAACACAGGACTAGTTAAAATAACAGAGTGCCTACTCCATGATAATGATAACTTTGTTTTATCAAAACCCACTATTTTTTGAGTTCTTTTCACAATGCAAAATAATTCAGTCGTACAACTGTTGTGGGTTGTACCAAACTGAAAAGCAATTTTAAATATTTTCAAACATCTTAATTAATTCTTAGCATACTGAAAAGTATTTTCAAATAAGCAGAACTGTAAAACATTTAAATAAATGCTACTACATATGTTACTTCCATGTGGTGTGGTATGTTATTGCTGTTAACTGCTATATAGTCAGCATTCTCCTTCATAGAAAATATTCTCAAATCACAATAAAAATTCCAAAGTACAGCTTTTTTATCAAAAACATACTGCTATTCTAAATAAGGATTCTTTTCTCCCGTGAATGGAAACAGATTCAAGATGTTTACTAATTTACTTCTGACTACTCCAATAACCATGACTTCAATCATTTCCTCTGTCAATAAGTCTCTAGCTGGGTAGTAGGAAGACAGGCATGCTTGTCCATCCTCCACTGTACACAGATGACAAATTCCTTCAGCAACTCCTCCTCCACGTGCTGCAGGTCATTTGGGAAATTCAGTGCATCTAAAGAATGGTTCCATGGAAGCCACTGGCAGCTCAACCATAAACAGCAGTGAACCACTTTATTTGCTTGAAGATGTTAATATATATCCTCCTCCCGCAATTTCCTTTCCTAAGCTATTTTCTACCCTTTCTTCTCAGATGGCCTGGGACCAACATATCAGGATGGAAATGGTTCCAGAAGACTGTTCAGAGATACTCCACTGGAAACTGAGCATAGATAAGAGGAGATTTTAGGTATTCTGCACTGTAAAAACAGCAGGTTCAATCTAAACCTTTGTCTAATGCACTTAAAACATACCTGTACACTCAAGTGCATTCAGGTTCACAGTGACATCCTGCTTTCTCTTTAAGCAGAATAATACTCCTTAGTAAGGTTACAAAACGTGGGAGGGGGAAAAAAAAGGAGAACTTACCATATCTGCCAAATATTCTCACACCATAAGCAAATACTAAAAGTAATAAGTTGCTTAGCAAAATTTATCATTTGGCTTAAGCCTGCTCATCACAGTTAAGATTTATCTTAATGTTTCATAAGCCAAAATAAACACTGACCCTCCACTTACTGCACTGTTTTCACAGGTTGTTTGCCGAAGTGCATTGATCATTTCTAGGTTATACTACACTTCCAGCACAGCAGTTTTAACTTTTATGCTGTACTCCCCTGGTTGTTTCTACTGAAACAGGTTCTGACTAAAGCAAGTCAGCACATAAACAGGGACATCAAACCCATGCACAGAAACATGTGAATCTGAAAACCATTGAGATTCATTAACATTCTTTAGGAATTTAAATACAAAAAAAATAAGAAGAAAACAAGCTGTTCCCAAACAAATTGTGTTAAAAGTTGTTAGCAGTGACAATGTTAAGAAAATCATAGAATCATAGAATCACCAGGTTGGAAGAGACCCACCAGATCATCGAGTCCAACCATTCCTATCAAACACTAAACCATGCCCCTCAGGACCGCGTCTACCCGTGACTTAAACACCTCCAGGGAAGGTGACTCAACCACCTTCCTGGGCAGCATATTCCAATGCCTAATGACCCTTTCCGTAAAAAACTTCCTCCTAATCTC
>WAAB01001666.1:149898-163891 GCA_013389865.1 Piaya cayana | reverse complement strand
GAGAAGCCTGGCTGGAAAGCTGCCTGGAGGAGAGGGACCTGGGAATGTTGGTCGATAGCTGACTGAACATGAGCCAGCAATGTGCCCAGGTAGACAAGAAGGCCAATGGCGTCCTGGCTTGGATCAGAAACGGTGTGGCCAGCAGGTCCAGGGAGGTTATTCTCCCTCTGTACTCGGCACTGGTGAGACCGCTCCTTGAATCCTGTGTTCAGTTCTGGGCCCCTCACCACAAGAAGGATGTTGAGGCTCTGGAGTGAGTCCAGAGAAGAGCAATGAAGCTGGTGAAAGGGCTGGAGAACAAGTCTTACAAGGAGCAACTGAGAGAGTTGGGGTTATTTAGCCTTGAGAAGCGGAGGCTGAGGGAAGACTTTATTACTCTCTGTAACTACCTGAAGGGCATCAGTCTCCTGACTGAGTAATGTTTCACAGAAATTCAACTATATGTCTGCAGTTTTAGTATCTGGAAAACTTAATTACCATAGATTAATTGTATAACTGGGAAACCTCTTAACTACTGTAGATTCCACTTCACTGTATTATCTGCTTCAAGGATATATTATTCCTCTTCTTAGAATTAGGAGATACACTTTTTTTTTTTCTTGTATTACATTTTATTGACTTAATCTTAAGAAATTTCTTACCTCTCTGCAGTGTTGTTGGATATTTGCACCAGGAGATATTCTTCTGCTCTTGGCACTTGCATCTACATTGTACCCTATTCTTCTTATCTTCAGTTCTCTACTTTCATTCCTTCCAGTAATTTTGGCATCCCCTTGATCTTTCCCATGTCAGTTGCTGAAATTCCCTCACTTTCTCTTTTCATACTCCCACCCCTCCATCCCTTAATGTATATGTGTCTCTACGCCATAAGGACATACTTCCTGTTATTTATAAGTACAAATACATTAATAAGAAGAGAGTATTATTTAGCAGATCTCAAAATGGAAGAAAATAACCATACACATTATTAACAAATTACTTGTGAGGCTGTATGTGTTGTACTGATAAACTGTGTACAAAGATGCATTAGGAAAGTAAATAATGAATGTACATGCCGTCCTATTACTACTGGCCACCCTTCTTTCCAAACAGAACCAGTCATCTAACCCAAGCAGGCCCCTCAAAATACATTTTCAACAATGACTATTTCCGCAGCCCTGGTATTTTGTTGTTTGGGGTTTTTTTTCGGGGTGTGTGTGTGTGTGGGTGTGGGTGTGTGTGTAAGTAACAGTTCCTCAAAACCGCACATTGTAGGAATCAATATTCACTGAACCAGACATATGGTTTAGTAGTGAACACGGATGGATGGATTATATGATTTCAAAGGTCTTTTCCAATCAAACAATTCCATGATTCTATAATGCATTTTTATAACTGTAAACTTGTTAAAGTTGTACAGATGTTATGCATTTCTAAAGGCATTTTAGATTGTGAAGTTAGTGTTGTAGCTACAAACCAAGCTGTACGGGCTCACAGAGACAAAAATTCAGTCAGATCATGTACCCATTCTTTGGTTTACCTACAGAAAGAACCTGTAAAAGAATTCATCATGACGAAATGAGAACTTCAGATTTGTAAAATTGTCATAACCAGATGAGAACAAAACTGACATTAAAAGAAGTAGGATTTTGTATTTCAAGCAACAAATCTTAAGAAAACTTTTCTATCTGGGCTATATATTGTTGCTTACATTTGTCTTAATGTGGTAATAATTTTCAGTTTAAGAGGTAAAAAGTGTACTATAGCTTCTCTAGCAAAAAAGCAAGCAGCACGAGAGAGTGAAGAAGTTTCTAGCAGCTGTTGGCAAAAAGACATATAATGGCCTTGCCATCTCATGCAATTTTATCTAAATTACCCATTTTTATTCAGAGAAACTAACAAGCAAAATTATTAAATTTTGCTATTGTTGTTGTAAAGTTGGGTTATGCTAGCTTTCTGCATGCTGCCCTGAGCCAAGTCTGTGCCTTGTTGTGGAACAGACTACAGAGGCCTATAAAAAGAGGATTCAAGTCTTCCAGTTGCTGATTAGTGTCTTTGATGTATCATATTTTCAAAAAGACTATAAAAACTATATTTTCTATGTTTGTAACTAAAATGAAGAAGAATTTGACATTAAGTTATTGGCTATGAATATTCAAGTACATCTGCAAGAACTGTTGAAATAGTTATACATACAGATAACTCACTCTCTCACACATACACACACTTTTTTTTTTTTTTCATCCAGAACATGACTGGCTTACCACTACAGGACACAAAACTTTGCTTTGTGTTTACACTGTACCTCTGCTTGGAACTTGGATAGAGCTACTGTTGCTAGTTGGAATGAAATGTTATGTTGTAATACTGTTGACATTACTCATGTTGGACAGACTGTAATGTAAATATACATTTTGCTACAGCTAGAAATATGGTTTTCATAGATTCTCAGATTTTAAATTGATTGTAACTCAGAGCAGGTCTCTGCCAAAATGAGTTGGTATTTCAAAGCATATGAACAAAAAAATAGATGACAGTGGATCAAATCTGGATATGACTAACTTGACCTAGTGGTTTATGGTATTGTAATTCTCTCCAACCTCTCCCACAGTTTTCATACAAAGGAAATATTTCAGGCTGTGCTGAGGGGATTAGAATTAGTCAAGGTATCAACATGTTAAGATTTTAAGACTTGCAGACTATCAGCTATTCATAAACCACATCTCAAATTTTTAGGTCATTATGTAATTATGAGGTATACAGTGCTTCATCTATTGACCAGGTTGCTTGAGTAGAGTGAGACCATATTACTAAAGGATGGCAAAGAACAAGATACAAACTAAACATTAAACCATAGCGTACAGATTTTCAATGCCAAAGGTCAACTATTTTCAAAGTAAACATAAACTACTCTGTCATCGCCTCATAGTACACTTAAAATTAGGAAGTATCTTATTGCCATAATTAAGTGCACCTCAGATTCCATTTTACCTGCAGAAACTCCTATAGTTCTGCCTACAAAGAGGAATCACGAAGATCTGATCCCATTTTGTTATGCCTTGTTACCAATATTTGGTTCCATTTGTAAACTCAGTTATCTGATAAAAAATATCTCTCAAAGCTCTCCTACATGCTGAATAGCATTCAGTGTGAAGAAAACAAAAATTGAAAAAGCTAACGATACTCTTTTCTTTTACCCTTTCTTTTGAAGTCCTCTTCTTTTTCTGGATCAGTAAGCATACAGTTCCTGATACACCACCACAAATTGTTGGCATGAAGATTTACAGTATTTGCAACATCCCACTCTGGGATCATTTCACTGTAAAAATAAGATTTGTTCTGTGTTTGTAAATTGACCAGACTCCTGGCCTATAGCTGGAGCCACTATGCACCGTGGCAATACTAATAAAGAACACAGTCATAACAGTAAAGGAAAGTAACTTTTTAAAAAGTCTTTAAGTCTTATTTATATGAGTGTCCCCAGTTACTCAAGCTGGTGACAGCATTTAGCACAGTTTTCTTGTTTAGGAGATTCTGAGGTCCTCTTTATTACTCTTTGCACTAGGACAGAAAAAAGCAGGAAGAGTACTGAGTGTTTTCTACAGCTATACAAGTGAATAGAGCATTAAAGAATTTAGTTGCACCCTAAGACCCTCTGCCTTAATCTTTGATCTTGTTTCATCTGCTTATGCAATGTTTCTTGCCTAGTTATTTATGCAAAATTTAGCAGTTATCACCTACCTCTGAAATGCAAAATCACACACAGAACCCTTTAAGCTAGCTATCATATGATACCAAAAGCATGCCCTAGTCACATATCCTTGGATATTTACTAGTCCCCAGCACTGGTTGCTATTACTACTTGCAAAAAGAGAGTTGGATTCTATGATCCTTATAGGTCTCTTCCAATGTGAGATATTCTATGATTTTATGGTAAGAAAACTTTGTGCTCAGACAATTTCAGTTTAAATGAGTCTATGCCCTTTTCTAATGTCAACCTACAAGTCCTAGAAAGGCAGAGAGAGAGAGTGCACACATGGTTCTTGCCAGAGCGTGGCAGAAGGGCAGCCATCTCTTTGAACATTTATTCTTGGTACATGTGCATCCTGGTTCACCTGCTCCCTCAAACTTCCCAAGGGCTACAAAGCATACCTACATGTGTGAGAAAGAATAACTAAGTAACAGAACTCAAGTACCATACAAAGTAAGGATCTACATCTACTTAACTTTGAAAAACAAATGAAAAACTGAAAACCTAGGGGAAAACGGTAGATTCAGGACAAAGAAATTGGCTGATGTGGGTAAAGGATAGAAAAGAGAAGTAATATTTTTTTTTTTCCTTCTCGTGCCACTCCTTTTAAAGAAATCTATTATATTCAAGATTACCTGGCTCTGGAGTGAGTCCAGAGAAGAGCGACAAAGCTGGTGAAGGGGCTGGAGAACAGGTCTTGTGAGGAAAAGCTGAGAGAGCTGGGGTTGTTTATCCTGGAGAAGAGGAGGCTGAGAGGAGACCTCATTGCTCTCTACAACTACCTGAAGGGAGGTTGTGGAGAGGAGGGAGCTGGCCTCTTCTCCCAGGTGACAGGGGACAGGACAAGAGGGAACGGCCTCAAGCTCCACCAGGGTAGATTTAGGCTAGATATTAGGAAAACATTTTTCACAAAAAGGGTCACTGGGCACCGGAACAGGCTACCCAGGGAGGTAGTTCATTTGCCTTCCCTGGAGGGGTTTAAGGCACAGGTGGACAAAGTGCTGAGGGGCATGGTTTAGTGTTTGATAGGAATGGTTGGACTCGATGATCCAGTAGGTCTCTTCTAACCTGGTGATTCTATGATTCTATGATCTTTTCCCAAATCTAGCAATGATAACTATCCAATTATTTGTATAATTTTTATCACAGATCTAACAAATAAAGGAGTAGCCTTAACGTATGCAAAACAGTTTGCTATCCCCATTTCTTTCCCATACATGATATTCCAGTTTTCCACTATAAACCTGAGCTCCAATTGGTCTGATCCTATTTTGGTAAAGGCTAAATAAGAGTTTGCCTGACTAACTTCTAGAAAACAGATCAAATCTAACTCAGATTTGTTGGCATGGATCAAATATGACTGTGAAAAAATTGTGTTTAGTATCATTACCATGCTTAAAGCTTCTCAACAAAAATCCAGGTAAATACTAAAATGAATTTCTACCCATATTATAATGTGGTCTTATCCTTTTTTTTCTTCTCATTAAGAAAACACCAAACAAATAATTCATAGATAAATTATTCAGAAAACTTCAGCAACTACTGATCCATAAACCACAGGAATGAGACATACTCTCAACAATTAATAAGTATGGCGTGTGAGAGATCACTACTTAAAAGTTGCTTCATTTAAGAAAACCTGGAGGCAGATGCAACAGCTCCTTCAAAAGGAAATGCTTATATTTTCCACTAACTTTTTAAAAAAATTAACATTAGGTGAGCTACTTCTTATTTCTTATCATGGAATAAATCTAAAAGTGCCACTTCACCTTGTCATACATGGTGTCCTACTGCAACAGTTCATTCTAAACTGCAATAATTCATGCACAATTCAAGGATAAGTCTAGGAATGCCTGCCACATCAGACAGTAATTGCTAACTTCATAAAAATAACATTTGTAAGCAAATTACTTGGGGGTTTTAATACCTGTTGATGCCATAGAAGGAATGTTGTTTTAAACCAGTTCCCTAAAAGACTATGCAAAAAATTATGCTGCTTTTCCCCTGCTAGTTGCCACTGAATCGGCACTCAGAACAATCTTCTTCTTTATTTAATGGCAATTAAATCATACTGGCCTGCTTTTCATAACTGCTTTGTTTCCAAAATGCCGTGGAAGTCACTGGAAGGTGCAGGTGCCTTGTGTGTCTGGACACCCAATGTGGTTATTCCATTAGCCCTCTAGTCCAAAGGAAGACCTCAGTCCTTCCAAGCCTGTCATAGTTAGTGTACATGTTGATGCCAAGTGCAGAGCAGTTCTGTGGACCTGTCAATTCCTCAAAAACAGGTACTTCAATTTCTACTTTATTGTTTTTCCAGTAATAAAACAACACTTTAATTCAGCATTTGAGGGAAATTTCTTACATAACTTAACCACAAATTTTCTGATAAGTTGCTAAAAACGTGGTTTGTCTGAACATCAAAGAACACTTCTTCGGTTCACACGTGGACTATCTAATAAATTTAACATGCATGTGAAATATTTTTGTATCAAAACAGCACAACATAGCACTGCCCACAAATAGTCAGCTGCATTTATAATGAACTTTGCTGTGCCTTGAGAAAGCAATGACTGGAGGGTATTTGTACTTAATGAGGCAGGGGACAATGGGTTAAAAGAATGCAATTCCTATCCTAGGAAAGAAAAAAATTCAGCTGGGAGTTGAGCATGTAGATATTTTACACAGAAGTCTGAGCAACTTCTTTCAGAGTTCTGTTATCAGAATTGATAAACAAAAGGATTCTAATAGATGACAAAAATTCAGTAAGAAATCTTGTTCCATAATCACAATATTTCTGACATTACATCATGAATGTCACAGAACAGCTTTACAAAATGAAGTAAATTGACTTAAAAGTGCATTTATCTTCAACACACAAAACAGGCTCAATTTGAATCTCTAAACATTTTTCAGCCTAATACATTATTTCAGGAGGCTGGGATGTGTTGTTTATTCCTGCAAGAGAAAACAGGGTCCTTAAAATCATAACTTATAAATATTAAAGCAACTTGAATGGTTTGCATTTCACTGCAGCTGGCAGACTAACGTTTATATTCATGTACTACAGCCACCCTTGCCTCCTATTCTCAGGGTTTACTTTTACACCTAGACTGCTAGGTTGTAGCAATGTCTGCAGTTCTTAATTTTGTTCTTTCCCACCCTCCTTCACTCTGTCATAGTTTAACACAATTATTTAACTGAACTAAAAAACCACACACAGTGATTCTCAGAAATATCTCTTGGTGTATATTAGCCCAAAGAAACTAGTCTGAGGGATGCAAAGCTTTTATTTATTAATTTTTCTAGTAACCGTTACTGAAGAACTGTTTCTTCACAGCTTCCAACAGTATATAAACAAATGTAGTTGATGCATGATAGGGATTAGGCAGAAGAGATGTGACAGTCTAGGTGAGGACATAAATTGCAAGGGCTGAGAAAGGCTGAAAAAATGAAAAAGTCCTCCTTTTGAAAGGAGAGGGAGGGAGCTCCAACATCTTGTATATAGCAGAAAGAGTTAAAAAGAAAAGTCTTCATTTTGTTTTCTTCAACTATGTAGCAGCCAAATTTATGCCATATATTCTGCAAAATTCATATGAAGTATAACCTATGCTACAGCTACTAAAGGATAAAGTTCTTAGTATGATTTTCATTTAGAAATACTGGTAGTATTTAGACTGCCCAACTCAAAACTTTTCAAATTTGCTGGTATACAGTACAGCACATACAGGCATATTAAGACTTCTTAATCTGACATGCTCCATTTTTCCATTTTACCTGGAATCTCAAGCGGGATAAAAATTGCTCAGCACCTTAAGGACTCAGGCTGTGTTCAGCTAGTCTTCTCCTTATAGTGTTCAGGTGTTTACTCTCTGAATAGTGCTCCCACCTGCTTTCTCAACAGCCCCCCAGTGATCCCCAGAAAGCTCTAATATGAACCTGAGTTTGCCAGTAACCAATTTCTTGGTTTCAGGCAGAAAGTACAAAGTACTGGTACGAAACTTAGAGTTACAAATTTAATTTTTTTTTTGATCAAAGTTTTATATATATATATGACTGTTTGCTATTTTGAGTTTTTCCTTAATATTCCTGTGCTAAAATACTTTGTCTACAGGGCATGAAGTGAAAAGAAAAGCTCTCAAAGATTTTTATACTGCAGAGACTGCTGATCTTTCTTGCACTACCTTTCCTACAACTAAATATAATTTTGCACGATCTGTTGTACTATTGCATCCTGTTTGGGCACAATAAAACTAGGTAAAATAATTTATTTACACAAAATAAATCTAATATAGTGATGAAAACAGTGATGAAGTCCAAAAGACTAAGAATACTTTATGTTTGTTTGTTTGCTTTTAAAGAATCCCTCTGTCCCAACCACTTATTTGTGAATATCTCTGCCTTTGTCAAGTTCCAAGTGTGGATATCAGATGTGATTGTAAGCAAAAGTTTATCGAAGTAATGCACCACTTTCCTGCATACTGATTTTACAAAACTTGCTCTCTGAATGTTGTTCTACATGATGTCATCACACTGTAACTCACTTCATTTACAGAATCTGTTTCACTTCTACTCACAAGCTAATATAACTCATTTCTTTTTTTTTTTTAACTTCACACAGGCTGCTAGACACATGTGCACAGCAAATGGAATCTGAACTTAGCTTAACAGCCTCATTTATTCCTGATGGTTTAAATTATTTCATCACAATTAATGACACCCCCCCAGCTTCCTGTGCAGCACTGCCAGATGTTCAGAGACCACAAAGCCACTCTCTTCTTTGACGGCTAGTGACAAGTCGTCCTCTGAAGGACATTCCCTCAGTGCACAGGCTGGATGACACCTCCACTGCTTAGCACCTCTCCACCTCCCTGAGTAACCACAGTGTGAGAAGAAGGAAGACATGATAAACCAGCCAGTGCATTAGTAAGGACAAATTAAGTAAAGCATTCTGAACTTGAAGGATCTCATCTCCTTGTACTGGAATTTCAAGCCTGATTGTTTTATGAAAAAGATAGGCAACTGTTTGCCTTGAACTTTCAGGTTTTGACTTTTCAAAGTTTCTTTCAAAAATAACCTGTCCTTTCTTTGAGGTGGGGAGGGGGAGAGAAGGAGAATAAAGGAGAAATTAGAATGGTCATGGGCAATAAACTTCTACAACGATACCTAATGATAACCTACAATGATATCTAACTACCACATCATCTTCAAAAGCAGAATAGAATCTTAGGACTAAGCTCCATTCACATTCAGCTTGGTTTGGGTTTTTGCTCTGTGTTCCTCTCACAAGATTAAGGTATTTTTCTCTACAAGAGGAAATTAGACACCTTACATGGAAGAGAAAATAAAAAACCCCAAAACATCAGTGAAGTTGTGAGCCTGGGCATTCTGAAAGCAAGGATATGGCTCCATTTCTTAAAAGGGGTGGGTAGAAAGGGTAACAACTGTGCAGCTACAACCCTGGAAGAAGAAAATGGCAAGTGTCTTGCATTTTTAAGATTAAAATCGAGCATCTCTGTTCCTGAAATTTTGACCACATGTGGCAGAGATTCTATTGCCTTCTTTTTTCTTAATTAAAAAAAAAGCTGATCTGTGTCAGGACCGAAGGGCTGCTCAGTTTGCCAAAGTGTAGCAGTATTAAAACAGAAAGGCCACCTGTGTTAGCCCACCCGACAGGAAGATCAGGAGCTGGCAAGTCTGTCTGTCTCCCTCTCTTCCCCCCCACCTCTCCCTTTCTTTTTTTTGGTTAAACATACTTAAACGAAGACTTGGAAAAGAAAAATATCCTCCATCAATTCAAATTCTAGATAGCAGTGCCAGAAAAGCTTTGTTTATGTGGCTGCTCCAGAATTATTTCTTTTAAGATAAAAATTAGTTCTTCATTTAGATCATTAAAAGCTACTTTGAAGGAAAGTATCTTCTGAATTTTCCTAAAAATACAGTAGCAAGACTGGAAGAAAGCAAGAAGTAAAACATCATCTACAGTCTGACATGGGATTTTTTTTTCATTTATTTTTTAAAAAGTGTTTTAAAACTTTCACAGCATGGAGATCAGATCACCACTAATGTTTTTTTGTTGCTCATTACAATCTCTTTAGCATAAAATCCTGTAAAATGTTATGCTTTGTTTTCAGCATACAGAGGAGGAGAGAGTCATATAGTGGGACAATGATAGGAACTCCTGAGTGGTCTTGAACTTAGATTATCCTTCCCATATACACATGAATATATATGTATGTGTGGAAGTTTATATATAAAATACACACCAACAAATAAACCAAACTTACTTAGATGCATGCAAATAAAAAAAAAAACCCAATCTGCTCTGAAATGCTTTGAGATTTATGGAGAGTCACATGGACTTCATTCTGTTGTGTCTGAATGTTTTACTGGGGAGAGTGGAGGCCCTGAATAAACTTTAAACTCTCATGTAGGGATGTATTGCTTGTGTGTCTCTGGCAGATGTGGAAAGGAGATTAAATGGGCAAGGGAGAATCGAATATCCCATCACTGCAGGTTTGCAAAGGGGAAAGAGCACTGCAAAGATCTCACATCTGGCAATCATTTGTCAATAACTGGAAAGAGAACGGCAGGAAACTTTCTGGCTCTTGTGGAAGATGAAAAGACAAAAAACATGTGTCACACATGCACAGTGCTGGTACAACGACTAGTACATTTATTCCCCCCTTCACCCACTCAATTTTTTAATTTAATCATCTTCAGATATACTTTACTCCATGGTCAAAATAATGCAGTCACCTGACTTGTTAAAGCTGCAGTGTATGTTCCTTTTTCAAATAAACCTCAAGGCTGATGTTATAAAATCAAAATCATTCAAGCATAGGCTGCCTGGTACTTCAGACAGGAATCCTTGTGGTTTAGTCAATAAACAGAATCTAAATGAAAGACACCACAGTAACTAGACAGTAATGATTTGAACAGTTTTTAATGCAACAAAGGAAAGTAACAGAGAAGGATAAACTGACCAAGTTGCCAGATACAATGCTACCAACCCCATAGAGATCACTGTTGCATACGGCACCTGTATTGGGGAACATGGCCACTCGCTGTTTCTAAAAAAGAAAGTACTTCTGTTTAGGATTCTTTTTTATGGTTCCTCTGTAGTTCTGGGTTTGGCTTTGTTCTTATTTGGTGTTCCTTCCCTGCCATATCTCCCTCTTTTCCCAAAGTGATTCTATTTACCCCGTAAAAATATCTACTATATAAAAAAAATGAGGATTACTTTGCCCTTTCTGAGCCACAATGCCAGATTTTACTGGCTAATTTGCAAGTATCACATTGCACAATGTTGTGAACACTCTAGGATAACAGGCAGTATAACCTACAAAAATTGAATAGGTTTGTATTCACCATATTCACTGATGGCCCTCCACAGATAGTTTTCAATTCATTCTGCTGCTGCTTTTCAGAAGACGCTGCAGTGAGAGCACATCTGTCCCTGTGACTCTGCAGGTTGTTCAATCTGGCAAAATCACAGTAGCCTGTCAAATTATAACAGGAACAATATCTCCCCCAAACAAGTCTGATCATGGTTAATTACAATGCAGACCAGAGAGCAGCACAATTATTCATTATTACAGGAAGAACCTTATTTAAATTCTATGGAAATTTGTACTTGCACTCCANCCATGCCCCCTAGCACCTCATCCACCCATCCCTTAAACCTCTCCAGGGAAGGTGACTCAACCACCTCCCTGGCAGCCTCTGCCAGTGCCCAGTGACCCTTAAACTGGGAGTGAATTGTTGCCTTGACATTTACATCAAGACATTGCAACAGTGATATGTAATGAGTCCAAACAGCATGCAAAAATGTTTTCAAGTAACTTTTTTTAGGTTATCACAGGAGTTGTAAACACCAGCAAAATGCAATGAAGTGTATTTCAACTGGAAAAGATAGAAAAAAAATCAAAAAACCCCTGTCCCCATAAAGATATAGCTAGGTAGACAGATAGACAGATAGACAGGTGTGTGGATGGATGGATGGATGGATGGATGGATGGATGGATGAATGGATGGATAGATGATTGATTGATTGATAGATAGATATACACATATGTACATGTATGTCCTTATGTGTAGTGCTGTATAAGATGTACCTATTATTTACACCCTCTCAATTGTTCCTCTTGACATGTTCCATAGTACAATAAAGCTTCAGATTCCAAACTTGCAGTGAAGGAAAAAGCTGGGGCAGAGGGGTGGGGCTGTCTTAGGGTAGTCCAGCATATCAATAAGAGTATATCATTAAGTCTTTTTCGCATAAGTAAGTGTAGTAGGGTGCTAGGGAAGAAAATGCTTCCGCACAAATGGGTACGGGTAGGGAAGCACATTGTTTACTGTGCACTGGGGCAGAGCTTTTTTTTTGTTGTTTTGTTGGGGGAGGTTTAATTGCATTCCATGTGTGTAACTGAAATAATTCTGCTGATTCAGTTTTCTTCTAACAATTAGCTATATATCAGATGCTGGCCTAACTCATCCCATTTATGCTGTGAGCTATCTAACTTTCACTACAATGGAGAGTATAGGCTTCAGAGCATAAATTTACATGAATCATCATTATTCCTGGTAATGCAGGCAGCTTCAGAAACGGGTCTAACTGCTCTAATACTTCAAGATCACAAAAGATAACCCTAGGTGTGAGTTAGCTCAGAAAATGGTTTCCAAGAACATTAAAAAATATGATTTCACCTCAGATCATTACACAAATCCAATTTACAGCAGAGCCAAATAAACATCTGTGTTGGTCAAAATGGAAAGATGGAGTGAGTAAGCAATAGTATTAAACCATACAGGACCTAGGATGTAGAAGGTGTGCATTTGCTATCAGAGAAACCAAATTCTGAAAAATTAAGAGCAAAAGGGAATAAAGCATTAGAAATAATACGTCACATTGCAAAGTTGTGTATACAATTTTTTATATATGGACCTATAAATGTAATAAATATTTTCAGCTGGCAGATACTGCTAACTAGCTGCCCATAAAGTCATGTATAAAAGTAAGTAACAGAGACAATATTCAATACTTTAAAAAGCTTTACATCTTCAAGACACTGCCTAAGCTCCAACAAAGTATTGTTAGTACTATGTACTGAAACGGCAACAAGGTTACTATTTAAGCTGGTATTGAACTTTAATGGGTGTTGCAAGCTTGCCATTCTGCTTGTACTTCAAGATTATACTTGGTTTTAGACATTAATAAAACATTATATACGCACACATAGACATAGTAAGATACACATTTCTTACTCTGCTCATTGCTCTGCTACGCAGAGAAACACCAATGCACTGACCACTATGGCATCTCCTTAGCCATCGAGGAAAACACACACATGCATACACATGAACACACATACACACACCATGAAAAAGAAAAAAAAGTATGGATTTCTTATGACCTGCTTCAGGTCCATTATGAACAACGTCTCTTGACCACTGCTTAGGAGACAGCAGGGAGAGAGCATTCTTGAATCTGAGCAGGTTTACCAACTCAAATAGCTATCAGTTAACTGAGTATCTGGCCATTACTTGTTTTGTGGATTAATTTTTCACTTGCTTGCTTGTACTGGGGGGGATTTTGTGTTTTGTTTTTTTTTGACAAGAATGTCAAATGAAAAGGAAAAAAAGAACATCGGACAAAACCTAGACTTTAAAATCTTGACAATTTCTGGATCAAAGGAAGTATTCATATCTCATTTAACACTGGAAGTATCTTGTTATTTTTAGTGGAAACAATGGCAGTTTCCAGCAGCTGCAGATCCAGTTCATAATGTTCACAAGGCAACATCAACACACACACCGAGAAAATAAGGTTGTAGCCTCTCCTTTCTAACCTAGACAGCACTATCAGTTCAAAGCTTGCTCAGGAGAGGTTTCCAAATGTGCCCTAAAAGTCCTTTCTATTGAATGAAACTGTAGAACATAGATTCCATCAAAATTCAAATTACGTGTGTCTCAAATCCATACTTTCCTTATCATCTTGAGTAATCTTTTAAAATTATTGTTGGAGATATCTATACCACAGGTTGCCATGCTGTGTAGAGGTAAGATGCAAATGAACTGACACAATGAAACACCTTGAATATTGCTAAAGCACTGAGTTCTGCCTTCCAAGTTACCTTATTTTGCTCTTGAGAAAAGCAGTCCACAGAGACCCCTGTGAACCCACAGCTGGCCTGGTTTTGGCATGCAAACTAATTTAGATTGCTCCACTATAAGGCACACTACTACACTATTCAAGCTGCCAAA
>WAAB01001666.1:133073-149892 GCA_013389865.1 Piaya cayana | reverse complement strand
AAAAAAAAAAAAAAAAAAAGGGCTCCTGGCTGCTAAAACAAAATTGAAGGCTGTCTCTATTTTTCCATGGTTGACCTGTCCAAAGTCTGAGTGTAAAACTTCAGGAAACAAGTTATAATGAAAGGCCTGGTGTATTGCATGCTTTTTCACCTTACAAAATTAATGCTATGTGGACCTGTTTCTTCAATATACACTCTGGATAAACGTTACTGGTGCCAACCAATGATGGCTACTAAGTAAACTGCAGTTTGAATGTCAAATTAACATTCCTTATTGGTAAGCCATTGTTCACACTCTTTTTTTCTCTCTTAAATGCTTCAGTTTTGTAAGTAAGTTTCCTATTAATGTAGCATGAAACTTGTAGTATAAGGGATTTCTCACCTGTTGCCTGGTTCATGCAATTCCCCTCTTTGATGTGGAAGGTAAAGGAAGCTGATTCAAGTCCAGGCTCTCCGTCCTAAACTTCAAGGTTCTGAACAACTCTGCTTGTGATGGTTTGAGTCAAAACTCTCAAACCATCACACTGCTTCTGGCTACATTTCTGTACTCCATCATATTCTTTTCATTCTGCTCCCTGAAGCCCATAGCCTTCCTCTTCCCTTTTCTATTTAGATAGCTTTTCTTCCATGTCCTTTTTCACATCCTGGCAGTTGCTCTCACTTCATTCCATTTGTTTTTTACAACAACTAAATTCTTCCGTGAAGCACAAAAACCATAAGCCACCTAGGGAAAGTTACCTCTGTCCTACCATCAAAAGTAAAGTACAATGCTCAGAGAGATAGTCGTCCTAGGGCCACTGTGAGTGTTTCATGACTGGATCACTCTGAACATTTGTTTGGCTTGTGTTTATGCAAGGGGCATCTAATATTGCTTGTTCATATAGAGCTAAGTATACCACTAACATTAAATAAAACACAATTCTAATGTCATAACTAATTGTTTAAAAACTCCTACAAATGCATATTTCTGTCATTGGCTGCTTATATATATATGGGTATAATTTAAATAATTTAATAATCTCAAATGAAAAAGATGCCTTTCCAGGATAATATTTACACTACGGCATTCTAAAAAAAACTGGTGAACCAGGATGTTTAGGATAGTCAAGAGATTTAGGATCAAGTGTATGAGCAAAATGTAACAATCAGCAAAAGTCATAAGAGAAAAAAGGAATAATATGAACAAAATTTTAGTCCCACTTGGAAGGAGAAGTTACAATACCACAGGTAGATTGGGAAGACCTTAGTCTAGAAAACACATTGGGAACAAACTTATGTTGAGACATTATAACTTAAAAAGGGAAAAAATGGTTATATAAATCCAGAAAGCAACAAGCCCTTTTCTTCATTGTCATTGGTTGTCAAATATCAAATAAGTAAGGCACCTGTCACATCCAAAGAACTTTAAAGTCTGGAAGACAAATATCAAAGGACAATTTGAACTGTGAAACTTAAGGGAAAATTTCTTCAGGCAACTTCCTTCTGCACTCCTGTGTGGTGGTGGGGTTTTTTTTGGTGCTTGTCGGCCTAGAAAAAAATCTGTGTTTCTTTAGGAAGGCATCTGAAAAAAGATAACACATCTCAATCAGATTAGGAGATTTTCATAGATATGTACACTAAGACTACACAGAGATGGTAATGGAGGAAGGACATAAAGGCATTCCAGAGTTATCACAATGAAATGCAAGTAGAAATGCAATTTGATAAGAAGACTAAAACACCGTACCAGGTCCTCTCTGAATGTTTATGATTTCTCTGTGTAAATCATTAGTTTACTTTGAACTCCCAGCCTCAGATGGACTGAAAAACAGCAGTGACCTGATGTACAATTGCAATACAACAGTATTACAATAGAGCTTCCTTTGTGATGGACCGAAGGTTACATGGCACCAAGTGTGAGTGTTCAAACATCTGTCCTCTCCAGAATTTAATCCATTTCAAAGGCCTTAGAAAAATCTGCTTCACAACTCATTCAAATGGACAGAGAACCATGCTTCATTGGGTATTTCAGCAACTGAAATTGAAGAATGTATCTAAAGAGTAGATAGTCAAAGTGTTTGAAACACTATGTGTTATCTCACTTTCAAGTGTAACATGGCAAACACAACTGATGTCTTTAACCTAGCACAACTATTCACTTTCCAAAAAAACACTGCACAGGCAAAATTTTTTGTTTGAAATGAAGCATTCACAGGACTTAACATTATCTCATAGAATAATAAAAAAAAAGATATCTTTTCAAAGACTTCAGAAACAGATCTATTAGGTCTAATATTAACTGTAAATATTAAAGTTAATGGTTTGGTTTTTTTCCTAAATGAGCAACAGGGTGTTACATGAGTTTGCTATTTTTCATATCTAATCACCTACCACAACATCAGTGTCACAAGTTATATTGTCTTCACATCAAGTATTTATTGAAGAATCACTAGTTCTTGAACCTTGGCATCCTACAGTCACTTCAATCTGTGATCTGGTACAGGTTATCTTAGTTGCTGTAATGCACACTTTTGCAGACACTGTCTAGCTCAGTGCACTCTGCACTAAAAGGGACCAAAATACTGCAGCCAATAACAGTCACTTTCTCCAGGAAACATGCTAACATTGTATCATTGCTGTCAGTTTCCAATCGAGATCTCTATCTAATTCAAAATTACCATCCTAGTTTTCACATTTATTCATGAGGGCAGAAAGACTTTATGAAGTACCTTCACATGTGAATTTCCAGTGGTTCTGAATACACTCCAGTGATTCATTTTGACAATGTGTTTTAACACTCTAGAGGTACAAAAAAAAATGCCTCAGTCTTCACTTCTCTTATCTGTCCTTTTTCACAACAACACACAACACTTGTGCTGTTCCATAAATGTCGGGCTTTCTCCATCACCCTTTTTCAAGCCATTAAGTCATCTTTCTTCAGCTCTCACCTTTCTTTTACTTTCCTACTTAGTGTGGCCAGCTCAACCATTTCCCATTACTGCATTTTTCTGTTCTTCCTTAACTAAAGAACCCTATGTACACTGGCTCTCATCGCTTTGCATTTATGCTCCAGCTTTCCCTTCTCCTCTTCTCCAAGGGTTCTTATGCTGATTAAGAGCATAGCCTGTTGCACAGACCACTTCTCCCATTTAGTTAGGTGGACAACCACCTCTCTCAGTTGCGGTTACTTCATATCCCACAGTGACTGTATATGTGGAAAAGCACCAGAAGATAACTGTTCCTGTTATTCAGCAGAAGGAAGCAGAGAAGAAAGTCAGAACCACATGACTAGTCAGCTCTCCATAACCCACCTGCAAGTACTCCATAGAAAATGAATGACTCTGTAAGCTGTTCCTCATCCCACTGCACCATCTTGCTTTTCTACTCATGATCATCACTGTAATTGTTCAAAACAATATGCATAGCAATACAGCATAAAGTAATTTCTGGGTCTGTTCTGTGCCTTAGCTCTCCAGACTCTCACTGCTCCAAATTATTACTTCCAATGATCCATTATATTAAGGTTCAAACTAGACTGGAATCTTCCAAAATGGCCCTTGCTTTTTGCAGAACTCCAGGATAACAGTCAGTTTTGCATCAGTGTTAGGTATATTAAAGGTCAAGGACTTTATTGATTTTAAACTATAAAATTTAACAATACAACCAGTACCATATTTCAAGCACTAGGGAAAGCAAGAAGTTGGAGATAGTACTCTGAATGTTAGGAAATAGATACTGGTACACAGACAAGCTCCCTGAATACATTTTAAGTGACACAAATACATGCCAAAGAAAGTTTTTCTCTCAGGAATTAAAAACTAATTTCCAATAAGTTTAATACAGAAATGTACACTACAATCTGTTTTGTTATCTATATTCCCAAGTGGTAGAAATATTAAAACCAGATTGAGAACAAGTGTAATTAGCCAAGTATTTAGTGTCTTTCTCTCCATGAATTCTAATATTATCCAGGTTTGTGAACCTCATTTGACTGATGAGAATAAATGGAATTAAACTTTGTTATTACTCCTCCAATTACTTTTATTTAAAATAAAATTTGTACCTGACTTGCCTTTTTCTTTTGTTCCTTTTTTTTGTGTATGCAATGATGTGGATGTCAGTCAGTGTATGAGGATTCAAATACTTTAGACTCCATATGTCATGCAAATTCATAGTTTGAGATTGTTTCAGACTGTACTGACTGCTACTAAAAACTTTGGAATTCTGTTCAAGCTTTAATGGCTGCATGACTTTTTTGATACAAAGCTAAACTTCTTTATGTCAAAAATGCAGAATTGATGAAAAGGGTCTTTAAAGTGTCCTTCTCTAATCTCTGGGGCATAGCAATACTGAGAGCACAGCTACTGTACAGTACTTCTCTCAAAGGAATAACAACTCTGTGCAAAGGAGCTATTTACAACTTGCTTTGTGTATCGTCAGCAGAAACAAAAGATACAAGGAGCACAAAGGCTTTTCCTCATCTACCTTCTGCCCTTTATCCCTCCCATTCACCCAGGAAGTAAAGGGTGGGGAGTAGAAACAGAGGATGGGACACATTCTTTTATGTCTTAGTGTGATTTCAGGTAATACTTATTCTGTGTTAGAGGAAAAATATAGGCCCACACAATACACAACACAATACTTTGCTCCTCCCCACAAAGATATGGATATACATATACACATTGCCTTTCCAAACCAAGTCTGTCCAGGAGCAATAAGGTCTGACCATGGAATAAATTAGGAGTTATGCTCTTCTGACTAGGAGCTGAAAAGACAGGCCAAAGAGAAACAGTCATGAGGTAAAAGCACAAGTCACTTCAATGACTGATGCAGCTAGTGGAAAAAGCCCAGAGCCAAATGGCTCTTCTAAGTAACTATGAGACTCAAGAGTGCCTTTTGAGGTCAATGCCAGTGACCATCAAGGAAAGGTTAAAAGTAGTAGAAATAGAACAGGTCATAGGGAAAACTTCCAACAGACAGAATACTGGTTGAAGAGATGCAACCACTTTGGGAATGTCACTGTCACTGTGGACTATTTTTCTGTACTTCCGAAGGGGCTTGAGGTCTGCCAGAATGCAACCCTGAGACTCCTGGGGAAGAACCAGCATGTTTTGCAGTCCCACAGACAGTCTAAGGAGTCTGGATAACAAGTCTGAACTGAAAGCTGAAGAAATGGGGAAAGGATAGTCTTTGTTTCAATTATTTTCCCTATTTCATAAGGGTCATTGCGCACTGGAACAGGCTGCCCAGGGAGGTGGTTGATTCACCTTCCCTAGAGGTGTTAAAGGGACAGGTGGACAAGGTGCTGAGGTGCATGGTTTAGTGTTTGATAAGGAATGGTTGGACTTGATGATCCGGTGGGTCTCTTCTAACCTGGGTGTTCTATGATTCTATATTCTCACAAACTATTTAAAGCCTATTTTTGTAAGGAAATTCAAAAGAATATTACCTAGCTTTCTTCCTAGTGCAGCTTTCTAAGAAACACACTGCCTATCAGTAAAATCCTAACATTAAATTAACAATTTATTTGGAACAGAGCATAATAATGTAGTTTTTGGAGCAAGATCAATGCCTTTAGGTGGTTTTCTTTGTAGGTGAGGAATGAATTTGGTTGAAGAGAAGGGAGAAAGAGAAGAGAGAGAACATAATTTGCTTCATGAGAAATAAGAATACTGCCAGTACACACCTCTGTTACTGAGTATAGTCATTAATTTAAAAACTCTTCCCTCTCTATTATATGAATTTTTCAAAGCCTCAGAAGATAAGTATTTTATTTTTGGTTTGCAATTACATTGTGTCTAAAATCTTCATCCTGTTCTTGGTCAAAGATTAAAAGGACTTCTAGTAAAAGGTTGAGATTATATGTTATTGGATGGAACAGAAACACAGCGAAAGTCTTTCACATTAAATATAAGACTGGATTCATCTTCCCTTCCTATCTTTCTGTTATTCTTAGGTCTACCTGTAAGCCCTGTCAAGTCAAATTGCTGAAGACTTATGAAGTGCTGAAAAAGCATTGGAACTGAAACAGGCTACTAATTTACACTTGTGATAGTATGATATGGAGGCTTTCATGTCTGCATCAGTCAACTTAGTACATTGCAAGTCTGTGAAAAGCAGCAGTTGTTTGGCAGTAAAGAGGAAGACTAGCTAAATAAATAAACTGCCAACACACTAAGTCTTTTAACATGGTATTTAGTCCCTTAGATAATGCTACACATGAATAAGGAAGGATGTTTAATTAGTCTGTGAACCAGTTCAACTGTTGGCACATTTTATTGTCCTTGCCTCTGATTATCCCATCATAAATAACACTCAACCAAGTGACAGTGCTTATGCAGCACATGCAATTTCAAAACAAGAACTAGACATATTTCTTCAGTAACGTTTTATCATCTTTCTTCAGTTTCCAAGTAAGGAGCAGCCTGTTTGTTTGCTTCTCTCTCATTCTTAGAGACAGCCTACTGCCTGGAGAACTTTGTTTGTCTGTTTTAAACATGTTTTTAGAGGTCTTTTCATAAAGAGGGGTCGTAGTGGCAGGGAGGGTTGTGCAGGTAAAAAGTAGTGCCTGGAGGTGGCCTCAATAGTTTTGTCAGCTGTGGTTGCAAGGAAGTTTAGGCTTAGCCCTCACCCAGAAAATACAGGGGTGCACATTTCTGCCTTTTGCTTCATATGGAAGTCTAACAAGGCAGAGGAGCAACCTGCTGAAAATATACTGCCCAAAGGAAAGGATATCATTAAGCCTGCCTAGAAGGTCCACACCATCCTGTCCTGTGTAGTTCTGAAAATCCTTGCTGAGTCTGAGGTTATGCACTTACGGAAAGATAAAAGAAAACAGCTAGAAACTGCCCAAAAATTACTAAGCTTAATAATTCACTAGCAAAGAACCTACATTCTAAAGCCATTTTGGAAACTGTTCTACAGGGCAGGAAAATAAAATTTTCCAAAACTGCTATGGGAATTTTATAGTCACCTGATCCCTGAAAATAATTTTTTTTCCTGAAAGAGTAAAGGGGGGAAAAAAAAAAGACCTTACAACTGTCTGATTTTGCCACTGATTCTTGTGAGCACAGGCAAATGGTTAGTCCTCTCAAGTAGTAAAGCTAAAAAAACTATGAACATTGTTATAAAGTCAAGATGGAACAACAAATCATTTATGTACATTTCTGTCAAAATTTTCCTGTAGATACATGTACACATTGTTTCTCCCATTTCTTATGTTCCAGTCTTTCCTAATATAGACTCCATATACAAGCCAAGTACATAATTTTAAGCACATGAAATATCATTCCATGCTGAAATGCTTTGTTTATTCATAGCCTAAATATCCAAATTTTTTTTTTTCAAATTTGGCCTTGAAAGAACTTGTTAACAAGAGTTATTTACATAACAGGGTTCAAAGCTGTGGGATTTCTTTGAGTTACCTGCAAAATAAAATTTTACAATTATTTAAAACTCAAAAAAAGAGTAGGAAGATTTTGACTGAAGTATGAAAGAATATACTGAAAACTCACACAACAAATCTCACGTCTTCAATGGAGGCGGGAACATAAAAAATGAATATGTGAAAGTGATGAGAAGTCATTGATTATTTTATTTAATTCAGTATCCTGACTGCCATGTGAGAATATGGTATAGAAAGAATGGGCTTGAAACTATGTAAAGAACTGTACAACTAGTAATATTTAGTTCATAGCTTCAAGATTTTTTTCTTTTGATTAACTTCTCTTGATGTGGCATGCACACTATGGACATGAGATAAAAACTCATCCTTAAAAGATATCTCAAGACCTATTAAGAAAGAATTCTCAAAATGAAAACTGTAAATAAGGAGCCTTCTAGAGAAGGCTCTCTGGCAGGCTACATCAAATTTATGAATCCATCAGAAAATGGATCCAGTTAAAGTAATCCAAAACCCTAGTGCAGACATTTTTAAACATGTTCTACCATGTTCACACAGATCACGTTTTGAATTCAGACATATAATTGAATCATCATCGTTTAAGAAATCGTTGCACATGTAATGCAACAGCTTAAACATGGTACCTAAATGTATATGCATTTATTGCCTACTTTAAAACTAAGATAAAATGAAAGAAGCTTTTGCTCACACATTTTTACCTCACTTTTTTTGTGGTAAGTCAATGTAGCTAATTACTGTAGTTCAACCAACTTACAAAACTGGATCATATTCTAAGCTGTCATTCGTTGAATTACTGGTTTAGTTCAGTGTAGTTATAACAAAATTTAAACTAGTTTAGACAAGTCTATATTAAAGCTTACAGTAGCAAAATTGTGTTAGTATATAGATCTATGTATATAAAGACATATACATAGATGTGTATGTAGATGTGTGTATATAGCTATAGGCATACATATCTATGTGTATCTATATGTATGCAGCTCAAAATAATTTCTTTTTTTTTTTTTTTTTGGTGAAGACCCAACTACTAGAAACATCAAAGTAAAATGCTGTGTTAGTTTCTACTTTATATTTGCAAATGAAAATATAAAAGCCTGAAGTCAGTGTAATCCAAAGTATCAAAAGGCAAAAAAAGTTAAAAGTATTCTTTTTAACCACTTCATCTTTACCTCAGCCTCATTACTATGTGAAATCCAAAACATGCTTAGCAAATGCTTAGTAGTGTCTTAAATTCCCAGCCGTTGTCTAGAGCACATTATTCTTTTTTCAAAGTAACAGTAGTACTAAAATGGTTCTCTAACATTTTGTACCTTGAGAAAAGTGGCTGTAAAATATATGAAATATTAGTTCAGATTTGAGTAGAAAAGTCAGTTTGTTGTACTTCCACATTACTACGCATACAGATGAACTGCATCTTCTGGTTTTAAAATTATTGAAGAAAAAAGATTGTTTTATTTTGAAATCAGACTTGTAGCTAGCAATATAAAGTAAGATCTTATGACAAATGACTTTTTTTAGAATGAATGTGAAATCTATTTAAAGGACATTTACAAAGTTTTCTTCAGCCCAATTTTTAGGAAACAGTTATAATTTACTGCACTCGACTTGGAGGTTTATTTTTAACAGTTACAAACAGTAGCATAAATAAATATTTACATACACTACGTGGGCATATGTCACTGGCCACTTATCTTTAATAACTGTTATTTTTCAATTTTCCTTTGCATATCATCATCAGTAAGCTGTTAACAGTTTGTACTCAACATAGTTCAAAATGGTTAACACATACTCAAAGTGCACATTGTTGATAATTTCTGAAAGGTGTTAATGAGGTTTTCTGAAATCTGAAGTAATCATTCCATTTATAAATCACTCTTTTCCTTTATGGCTGACTGCTTGTTGAATTTATGACCCTCTATGAGTCTTGTCAATTTAACTCTTTAAACCCACCACTACCACCAAACCATCATAAATAGAAACTAATAAGATTAACATCTTGTTTATCTGGCAAATTTATCTCCTTTTTTATGCAAGCAAAAGGAATAAAGCACACAGCCAAATGTAGTTGTCCTAACAGTTCTTATACAATAAAATAATACAGGATATAGTTTATAATAGGTTGTTTGGGTATTTTTCTTTCCTAGCATTACATTCTTTAAAGGAAAAATGTCATATACGATCAGATTTCCTGGCAGATATATGGACAAATGAAAAATTATAGTGTGTGTATCTTCTTTATAATATAAAAGATTTCAAATAAATCAAGTATTTCTTTTTTTGCTGGTAAGGTATGCTACACTAATTTTTAACTGCAGGATTCAGAGAGTGTAAATCATACACACCATTAAAAAATTACCTATGTAAACATACCTGCACATATAGAGACAGGCTATGCTTACATAAGAGGGAAGAAGTTCCTCTTCTATTTCTTTATAAAATCTTGTCTTATTTTAAGTAGAATAGGCTTACTTTTTCTGCTTCCTCTGCTAACCTGGCAGAATTAAGCATCATTAGTTTTATGAACTCAGGCAGATACAAACACTTGCACGTGATATTTGGTATCACTGATGCTGTATCATTCAGAAATCAAATCTATAATACATGGCCAGATAAACCCTTGCAAGAAACCAGTCTAGTGTCCAGCAGTATGAATGCTAACAACACGAGCAACAATAAACTTAAGTTTACACATAACCTTAGAAATCATATGGTTATTACAAAAGACTATTAGCAAGACACTAATTCTTCCCTGTGATCTCTGTGACAGTTTCTCACTTCCAAAACCAAAAACCTGTCATATCACTCTTTAGTGTCATGTATTCTGTAAAGACAAATATCTGTGCTTACAGCTGCATTTTGCACCCAGATCTAGATGTTTACATGAAGTTACAATGCTAAAGATCTAAAGCATTTTGTTGCATGAAGGACCATATCAGTCTTCACTTACCTCCTAGCTGCTTCCTTGCGCTCAGAGACTTTTCAAGAGTACAAGCATGAAGTATAATAGAGTTCACCTAGGTGTGTACACATGTGAACAGCATATGCATTCCACAACAACCTTGTCCAAACACAGATGTCTACCTTTTTGTAAAAACAGTCTGATTTTTAGAGAGCCAGACTACCCACAAATGTCACTTAGGTCCCAATTAGACTTCCATATATGTATCCATATGCATTGTTTTCGCACTAATCACCAGCAACACATAGACAAAAAATTATAGTGTAACATGTACTATAATTCTATGCTACAAAGAGCTCTGAGCTGAAGACTTCACAGTCTTTTATAAAAAGATAACTCAAAAGTCACATATGGCACATGACTTGAATAGCCTAAGACCATATAAAAACAGAGAAATGAAAAAAATCAGTATGACTCTAAAAAATTTTCCTTTCCAAGGACTGTATCTGCACAGTGATTGTTCCAGGCTCCCTACTCTTGTTCTACTAAACATTCCTATTTAAACTTTGCTAGAAGTCATTACTCAGAACTAACATAAATTGGATGGGTAAGCTTATTCCCTTTATAAAGAAATACAATCTTGCAAATGTGCAGCATTATTCCATTTCATTATTTTGTACTTTTGCAGTCTAAACTAAAATCCTTGTGAGTCATGTCAACCATTAATACAAAGAGATGTTTTAAAAATGTGAAAAGGAATGAGGGAGTAGTAATGGTAACATACAGTACCATGAGCTTCTTTGGCCTCCCAGTCAGTGGTGTACAGTTAACAGATCACTTCTGGCCTTCAGCAGACAGGGAAAAAAAGTCCTCCTCCTTCCCCCTCCCCAGGGTTCTGGGCAGGGTCGGCTGAGCAGGAGGGGGCTGGGGGAGAGATCTGGTAGTTTACAGGAGACAGCAACCCAGCTCCCTCCCCGTGCATTCCTTCCCCTCTATCTCCCAACTTCTTTGTGTGTGTCTTGTCATATTTTCTTCAGCTGCTAATTGTCTGGACTGTGAGATTTTAAACAGTCAGAGCTTAGGAAGCAAAACCCATCTAAGTGCCTATCACAGCCTGTCAGCTTCATGCTGCCGGCTAAAATTTTCCAAGGAAAGTGTTCTTCTGATAGTTCCCAAGTCTCTAAGTCACCCTCCCTCCCCCTTTCCACACCACACACACTCCCCTTGAGGCCTGAATGCACTTGTGGCAATAAAACATTCATGCGACTAGGAATTTTAACACAATGCCATTTCCCTAGTTTAACCTGAAAGGAATGCACTAGTCACAACAGACTACATCATCCTGCCATTAAGCCCTGCCAAGGAACCGCTTTTTTGGCTGTGCTGGGCCAGCTCTGACGGGAAAGGAGTACACAGACCCACACATAGAGCAGAGGGGCCACCTCTGCTTCCTTGGCCTTATCCAGCAACACCCTGCTCTTAACCATGACCTCTGGCCTGTTTCAGCACTGTGACAGCCTTGTGATGCATGTGTCACATCAGGGCTTCTGCAGAGTCACAACACTGAGCAGGCAACTCCAGCATTTCATTGACTTGCTGCTCTGTCTCAACAGGCACTTGATCATATGCCAGAGCGTGGTTGGGGTTTTGATCTCTCTCTCTCTCTTTTTTTTTTTTAACATTTTCCAGCATTTTTTTAAAAGTATAGTCTATTGTTACTGGTTAAAGTTCTGTGTTTAACTCCAAAGACCCTTCCTCCACCTGTGCACCCTGCATTCCNTCTTCCCTGTGATCTCTGTGACAGTTTCTCACTTCCAAAACCAAAAACCTGTCATATCACTCTTTAGTGTCATGTATTCTGTAAAGACAAATATCTGTGCTTACAGCTGCATTTTGCACCCAGATCTAGATGTTTACATGAAGTTACAATGCTAAAGATCTAAAGCATTTTGTTGCATGAAGGACCATATCAGTCTTCACTTACCTCCTAGCTGCTTCCTTGCGCTCAGAGACTTTTCAAGAGTACAAGCATGAAGTATAATAGAGTTCACCTAGGTGTGTACACATGTGAACAGCATATGCATTCCACAACAACCTTGTCCAAACACAGATGTCTACCTTTTTGTAAAAACAGTCTGATTTTTAGAGAGCCAGACTACCCACAAATGTCACTTAGGTCCCAATTAGACTTCCATATATGTATCCATATGCATTGTTTTCGCACTAATCACCAGCAACACATAGACAAAAAATTATAGTGTAACATGTACTATAATTCTATGCTACAAAGAGCTCTGAGCTGAAGACTTCACAGTCTTTTATAAAAAGATAACTCAAAAGTCACATATGGCACATGACTTGAATAGCCTAAGACCATATAAAAACAGAGAAATGAAAAAAATCAGTATGACTCTAAAAAATTTTCCTTTCCAAGGACTGTATCTGCACAGTGATTGTTCCAGGCTCCCTACTCTTGTTCTACTAAACATTCCTATTTAAACTTTGCTAGAAGTCATTACTCAGAACTAACATAAATTGGATGGGTAAGCTTATTCCCTTTATAAAGAAATACAATCTTGCAAATGTGCAGCATTATTCCATTTCATTATTTTGTACTTTTGCAGTCTAAACTAAAATCCTTGTGAGTCATGTCAACCATTAATACAAAGAGATGTTTTAAAAATGTGAAAAGGAATGAGGGAGTAGTAATGGTAACATACAGTACCATGAGCTTCTTTGGCCTCCCAGTCAGTGGTGTACAGTTAACAGATCACTTCTGGCCTTCAGCAGACAGGGAAAAAAAGTCCTCCTCCTTCCCCCTCCCCAGGGTTCTGGGCAGGGTCGGCTGAGCAGGAGGGGGCTGGGGGAGAGATCTGGTAGTTTACAGGAGACAGCAACCCAGCTCCCTCCCCGTGCATTCCTTCCCCTCTATCTCCCAACTTCTTTGTGTGTGTCTTGTCATATTTTCTTCAGCTGCTAATTGTCTGGACTGTGAGATTTTAAACAGTCAGAGCTTAGGAAGCAAAACCCATCTAAGTGCCTATCACAGCCTGTCAGCTTCATGCTGCCGGCTAAAATTTTCCAAGGAAAGTGTTCTTCTGATAGTTCCCAAGTCTCTAAGTCACCCTCCCTCCCCCTTTCCACACCACACACACTCCCCTTGAGGCCTGAATGCACTTGTGGCAATAAAACATTCATGCGACTAGGAATTTTAACACAATGCCATTTCCCTAGTTTAACCTGAAAGGAATGCACTAGTCACAACAGACTACATCATCCTGCCATTAAGCCCTGCCAAGGAACCGCTTTTTTGGCTGTGCTGGGCCAGCTCTGACGGGAAAGGAGTACACAGACCCACACATAGAGCAGAGGGGCCACCTCTGCTTCCTTGGCCTTATCCAGCAACACCCTGCTCTTAACCATGACCTCTGGCCTGTTTCAGCACTGTGACAGCCTTGTGATGCATGTGTCACATCAGGGCTTCTGCAGAGTCACAACACTGAGCAGGCAACTCCAGCATTTCATTGACTTGCTGCTCTGTCTCAACAGGCACTTGATCATATGCCAGAGCGTGGTTGGGGTTTTGATCTCTCTCTCTCTCTTTTTTTTTTTTAACATTTTCCAGCATTTTTTTAAAAGTATAGTCTATTGTTACTGGTTAAAGTTCTGTGTTTAACTCCAAAGACCCTTCCTCCACCTGTGCACCCTGCATTCCAAACAAAAAGGAAAAAAAACCCCAAACCCCAGCTTTTCCAATTGCCTGTGGTAATTAGGTTATGATTACTGACAGAACAGTTTGCTTAGGGGACTAGTTACCAAAGCTACCAAGCACTTTGGTATTCTAGTGGCATTTTATTTTTTCTGTAATTAAAGAAAAGGGGAAGAGAAGGCAGAAGTATTTCCTTGATGATTTACAAAGAATGCTGATGGGAAAAGGAAACATGAAGTGTCTCATTTGCCCTCTGTTAACCCTTTTGTGTAATGACAGGATCACTGCAAATGAAAATTGGAAGTGTAATGCAGCAGAATGACGTACAAGAACAGTTTACATCATCTTGGTTATTTAAAATACACCAATTTCTAAGACCTGAATTTACTTACTTTGTCTTGTTCTGAATGGCAAGCAGCACAGACAGTTTCAATGAAAATAATTTTGGTAGTTCTTACTCCTCTTCACTACTCATTTTCACTCTTCTGCAGCTGAATTGCCTTTGATTTAGGTGGACAGAGTGCACTGAACAAACAGGCAAGGAAATGTTTCAAAAACTGGGAATACCTCCTCAAATATTTTGGCACTTGCACTAAAAAGGGAATTGATGCCAACTGTCCTTGTGTCCTTGTTCTGCCCCAAATGCAGGTCATTACAGATGTCTGTAAACCAAACTAGGAGATAAAAGCATTCCTAGTCCTGCAGAACACAACATTGATTGTAACTCCTGAGAGTTGACTAGCACTCCCTCGTGACTGTTTATTGTGTTATCCTAATTATCGACATGCCATTGTGGTTCCATATATGCTTTACAGAGCAACCCAAGATGACAGGTTCCTCTGACCAAGGAGTTCACAAAGGGAATGAGACATTGCCACATGAGCAGCAAATGTAGGGTGCAACAGGAGAGGAGAAGCAGAAAGAGTTTACCACATCTGAAAGCCCAGGAGGTGTGCTTTAGTTAGATAGCATCTTGTTGTTACATCACAACATCTGGAACTATATCTCTACATGTAACCATCCAGAGGTCAGGGGAAATAAGCACAGGTTAGAAAGATATTTCATCAATACACAACAACATCCAAGCACTGTATATTCAAAATGCACAACAGATAAATAGATCTATTAATAAAGAATGGCTTGTGCCACTGGCTTCAAAAATGATTTTTCTGTGATTTTTCCATGGAGAATCATGTTTCTGGAATGCAAAAGAAAGCAACAGTTCCTCTGGACTCCACATTCATCTGACTAGAGCATATGTTTCAGGAAATTCAAACTTGACTCTCTGCTTTCTAGAACAACAGAGATTTTACAAATGCCAAAGCAGCCACAGTGAACAGTAGATAACATCACATACTTCAGAGACAGAGATCCAATGTTGCACAAACATGGGCTCGGCTGCCCACAGAACAGACTTTTTATAATCTCCACCCTGTCACAGATTAGTTTATAGCATGACGTGAAAATGCAGATTATTTAGAGAGAAAAGCTGCAGTTTTACAAATTATGTTCTAATGTCCACAGAATTTCCTTCTAGCTATAGACAATAATCTTGACAATTAGTACTTGTGTTAGGCAATAAGGAAGGAAAAAGAGTGCTACCTTACACACATAAAATATTTTTCAAAATCTTTGGCTATGCAGAGTCAAGTTTTCTTTGAGTTTGCAATAAATACATAATATAGCAGTGTAAGTGTTCAGGGTGACGAATTGCATTTGTAGCAAAGACGGAAGCTAAGTAAGTGTATATGCAATCAAAGCTGTTCCATTGCTGAAGGCAAACAATACCTTAAATTTAGTCTATGGATGATAATACACACACTCAGAACACAAAGTTCCCAGAAACTCTTCCTCTGTTTTGAAAAGAAATGAGACCTTGTTGCTAGAAATCTATGTTCCTGCATTTCAGAAAATGTTCAGCACCTAAATTACTCAAATCTCTGAACTGTAACATAACTACCATCTTTTTAAAGGGCCTGCTTTTAATTGTACTTGGAGTATATCTGGATGTATTCAGGATTTATGTACAAGGCTGTAGAGTTTATGAACCCATGCCTGCCACATCAAATATACATATATGGCCCAGGTTTTCTAGTGCTCAACATGACCTGCCAGTACTTATAGTTACTTCTTTTCATTTAACAGGTTTTCTTCTCATTCAGTCCTTCTGATAAGGGACAACTAGTAATTTGTACTAAATTCTGCTTTATACAACTCTGCTGAGTCTTTCAAAATTTTTTTCCACCTAAACAAAAAATCCCCATTCTCCATTCATTCACAAAATAACATTAACAGGTCTGTTAACAGTTCACCATAGCACAGATGAGTCAAGCAGAGGGGCTGCCTTATTGAATTATACCCATTGCAGAAAATGAGGATAAGGGGTAGATAACAGTTTGTACTTATCTCTGCTTTATACGGCTCTATTGCATGACATCCATTCAAAAAACCAAGAAAACAAAGAATGAATCATAGAATCACAGAATCACCACATTGGAAGAGACTCACTGGATCATCAGCTCCAACCATTCCTATCAATCACTAAACCATACCCCTTACCACCTCATCCACCAGTGTCTTAAACACCTCCAGGGAAGGTGACTCAACCACCTCCCTGGGTAGCCTGTTCCAATGCCCAATGACCCTTTCTGTGAAGAATTTTTTCCTTATGTTAAGCCTGAACCTCCCCTGGCAGAGCTTGAGGCCATTTTGTCCTCTCCTGTCCCCTGTCACTTGGGAGAAGAGGCCAACTCCCTCCTCTCTACAACCTCCTTTCAGGTAGTTGTAGAGAGCTATGAGGTCTCCTCTCA